>CAEGAF010076524.1:0-19559 GCA_903067075.1 Micropoecilia bifurca
CTAGTCGATTCTTTTCTCTGCAATGACTATTTTCTTGGCCAGTCGACTAGTCGCAATCACGTGACACAACATATTTTTCCAAGGAAATGAAAGAAGATGGACCAGGTGAGTTCACCAGAAAACTCACATTGTATAAAAATGTAAATAATTTAACAAAGAGAAGCTGTAAATTACAGCATAGGCTCCCGCAATAGGGGCGTTGCGCGGTGGTTAACGCGGCACCCCGCATATAGAGACTTTAGCCCGCGGTATCAGGAGTCCGACTCCCGTCCTCCAGTCGCTGGACCCATCAGGCCTCTCCGCTCTCTGACCCCTTACTATCAGATTGCTGTCAAATAAACTAGTGTCAAAAAAATACTTAAAAAAAAAGACTACCGGAGTAATGTGCGACAATGTGGCATGAAGTCGGGTTTTTTTTTATCCCTCAACTCATCAGTCAACCTGCTACTGAAGCTTCTAACCAGGAAGCTTTGCGCTCTTATAAAAATATAGTTTGACAACATCTGGAAACTAAGTCCAGCTTCATCCTGAGAATCTGATAGTCGATCTCTGCCGTCTGCATGTCGGTTCAGAGCCGAACCGACTATCAGCAGAGCCTCCTGATGCGCATCGGGCCGAGGAGCAGCGGGAGGAGCAGCGGGAGGCTCTGTTGAATTCACCTGTAACCAAACGGGATCCAGTCATAATACGTTTGTGATGCTCCAAAGCACCATGTGGTCAGTGTGATAATTTGACTCCTATAGAGTAGCTATCCAGAGATCATCAGTATCAGCCGGTGTTGGGGGGGGGAAAAAAAAAAAAGTCACACCGACTTTGTGCAACAAAATTTTCTCCGCTGCTCACAAAGAATGATGTATTTATTGCTCTTTTAATTCTGCATAATAGACTTAGTAAAAGCGGGAGAAGGGGAGAGGGTGTAGGGGTTAATATTTACCGTGAAAATAGCTCATAAAGCATCCAAGTTGTTGTAAGTTGTTGCGCTTACGTCACTATGACGTCATCGCGACTAGTCGACATCGACTCGACTATTATCATGAAGTAGTCGACTTTAAAAAATATGTAGTCGTTCAACCCCTAGTACATGGCTTGTACCAGAGTCCAAACATGGCCTTTGATGGCTTTCCTCCAACATTGAGGAAAGCCATCAATGTTGGTTTTCCTTATTGATGGCTTTCCTCATTTTCGTTCAATTTGACAAATGCGGGAGGCCTACTTCACTCAGGTTTTGTTTTTATCAGCCATTTTTTCCTATTTTCCATATTTATTCCACAATTTCTAATTATTTACAATTGGAAATTGTCAATTTCCTGACCTCCAAGAAATTGTCAATTTCTTGGAGGTCAAATGTGAGAAGTCCATGAACACCAATCTTGTTCAAACATTTCCCCACTGGAGCTGTGGATCTTTGCAGTTCCCGATGGGATTACCACGGACGTCGTCAGCTCAGGTGGACAGACATGACTCTAACTTTGCTGCTCTCCTGTACTCCTGAAGAGTGGACCCTGAGATATTTAATAGTTTCAGATAATTTATATGCATCTTTCGTTTGAATCTAAAAGAGGAAACCATTGATAATACAGCTGGAAACTTCAATCACACAAGGTCAAAGTTATACTGACGCTCTCAAATAAACACTATGAATACTTAATATTTGGGTAGCCAAGAGTTTTTACTGTTCTTGATAAGCATCAGGCTTCAGAAATTATGGCAGATCAATCCTATTGGTAAAAACTTTCAAGGGTTTGGACAATTGGCTCAAAATACAAAATTTGAACCAGAATAGAAGCCATTCCAGATGCCAAATGTCAGCCTGCTGGATTCATCTAAAAACCAGCGTTGATGTGGATTTTTCCTCCACGTCCTGCTGGAGCAGATGGAAATGAAAGTTCTTTTTAAATGATATAATGAAAACAAAACATAGTTACTTCTTGTTTACTTATTTTGATATAATTTATTTGAGTATATGAAGTAACTAACAGCCTGAAAGTTTAGTAGAGCTGCATGGACCTAAAACTCATAGGAGCAGCTATAAGACCTTCAGGTTAATGTGTCAAAAACACAGCTGGGAGAAATGTCCAGGTTAAATCTCTAGCTACTGCTAAACATTTACATACTGAGGTCTTACCCAAAAGATGTACACCCCACCAAAAGTGAAAAGTTGGATTTTTTCAAACAGATCAAAGGAATTGTAATAGGTTTTCCTCTCTGAGTAAAATAACCACATTAATAGGACATCAGGAAATGGTGCCAAGTTGTTAAATTATATAAGAAACTGTCCCAACGCTTTAGACCAGCTTCGACAAAAAGAAATCTAAGCTGATACTTAGCCATGTAGGTCAAGATCTTTCCACAGCAACACTTCTTTGACAAGACAAAAAATTGTACTGGTTAATTGATGTTAAAATACCAGACAAAGCCCCTTTAATCAAAGCTTTCGTTTTCTTTTTACCTCTGCTTCAGTCGCTGCCTTTTTCTCCCATCACCAATGTCATCCATTCATTATTAAAGCTCCCCTTGCCTTGTCTCTCCTGTGCTCTGCTCTATTAGAAACCCTTGTATCAGCTGCTCCGGGCTATAGAAGGACAGAGTAGGAAAAAAAAAATGAAGACATGTTCGGCTCTTTGCAGGGGGCGTGTAAGTCGCCTGTCAGCCTGTAATCACTGTGTCCGCGACTCTGTATGCTAATTCATTTCCCCATACTGCTGACTAGCACATGCAATATAAATGAAGTTTGTTGGACTGCACAAGGGCTGACTTGAATAAAAGATCAGGGTCCTGAGGAGATTCGGGCTGTTATTAGCCATGTGGAAATTCACATTTACACCACCAGAGACCTAATGTTGTAATGAAAGCCTTTTTACATGGAAATTGGCATCTTTATCCCTGTCAGGGACGGATTAGCATGGCTGGGTCTACATTGTACAACAGCAAAGTGAAGGATGAAAACTGCAGATGGAAAAAAATAAATTATATTAGAACATCCTTTGGCTAAAATATTTTTTGTGATCCTTTAAGTAATGCTTATTGCCGAAGAATCCGGATGCAGACTGTTATCTTTATACAAATATGGAAAGAAGAACTGCCACTGATTGAGTGCCTGTATTTATCATGCAGCTAATATTCTCTATGACGAAGCACTTAGCTGGTGAATGAAATCAACCCGTAGCCAAGGTTACTTGCAAGACCCATACAACAAGTAATAGTGCGACTCTTTAGTGTTGAGAACTGAGATCCAAGCAGTCAATCAAACCAATTAACACTGCAATATTTTTAGTCACACTAAGTGCGACTTGGCTATATAAGAAAATGTAAATAGTTCTAAGCAATGGGTAGAATGGTTCATAAAATACCAGGTTCAAACTGTCTGGCTTGGTTGTGTATGACAAATATTGATGTTACAGAACAAATTCATTTGAAAAAGTGTGTTTATGGAAACGGATGCATTTTAAAAAGTAATAAAAAAAGCAAACAACAAACAGTAACCAGGGACATTCAAAGTGACAATAAAGCCTTTAAAGTAAGACCATCAAAACAATATAGCATTCTGATACCAACATTAGGCAGAAACATGTCTTATGTAAAGAATTAAATAAAAAAGTGTTTATGCACAGATTGGCAACATGCTTTGTTATTTTGATCAAGAAACTTAAAACCTGGGTACTAATGGGTCTAAATCACCTTAGGGATCTCACCCATACATTGATTTGGAGTAGTCATCACAAAGTACATCTAAAAATTGGTGGAAATATATTACCTTTGTAAACATTTCATCATTTTGTGAAGCTTTTAGATAATTACCCAAAATGCTTCATGCAGGTTTAGAAGGAAAATCTACCAAATACGAAGGAAGTGTGTGTAAACCTCTCACTTTGAAGAAATCCAAACTAAAACTCATTTCCAAAATTATCTCAATTTATATTCTTGCAAATAGAAGCGATTTCAGAAATCTATAGTAACTCTAAAACACTAAACCTTTGCTCTAATGTTAGGCAGGGATAAATAATGATTCGATCTTTTTGTGGTCTGTATGAAATTTTTTTTTTCAGCTGTAACTTAAGGTTATTTCTTTCAAAATGAATTAAATTTATTTCAAAGGGTGTAATATTGTGGTGCTAAACATGTTGTGAACCATTAACAGCTCACTTAACACAAACATTCCTGGGTAATAAACCAAAAAGAACCTTTAACAACAGGAAATGGACGGCTCTGTCTATGTTTTACTTACTTTAACCATTTACATGAAATTTGTCACAACTCTGCAACCAGACCCACCAGACTGTCAAGACAGGAGAATTTATAAAATGAAAAACTTTTTTTTATTATTTTTATTTTTCCTATGAAACAATCCATCTTAGAAACTTTTCAAACAGAGCCGACACTTCAGGTAACCTGAACTTGAATGTCTCCAGATAAATGCAGGTGCCATTCAGTTTGTTTTATAAAGCAGCTCGTTGTACGTGGTGAGAAAAAAAGTAAGCCTTCCATAATACTGAGAAGCCAGGAAGTGTGTTAAAGATTAAGTCAGAGGGGGGGTGAGCAGCTCTCTGTCACTTAACCTCCATAAGAAAATAAACGTGCTTCTACATGTATGTTTGGAGAATGTGGAAGCACTTGGCTCCACATGGAGTTAAAGCTTCAAGGTCAAAGCCTTCAGCCCCCCAGAGGATGTGACAAGACACAGGTGTGTGTTTGTGTGCCTTTTTTTGATGGTTTAATTATTTGCACCTTACTTATTCTGAATACAATTGCAACAACTTTGACAGTCTTAGCTTGTGTTTTGGGTTAGATTAATTACACTGCATAGGTGATAAAAATGGAACAAGTACAAATGCAGTGTTAAATAACATCTGGTAAAAAAATTGGGTGCAACATTTGTGCTACTGCACCTACAAAAGAAAAAGTAAAATCAAAATAAAAGTTAGGCACAGCAGTACAAAAAGTTAATGTAGAGCTTTTTGCAAAAGTACACTCAAAAGTGTATTTGGGCTGCAGTTCATCTTATGGACTTATTTACATTAATTTTATTTATTGCTTTTGCTATGACAACTTACCTTTTTGTGTTCATTTAACTCAAAACTTACAAATCTTTAACCTAAAGGAACTTTTCACTGTGACTTTACTTAAAACAATTGAGTTCAATGCCAGTTTCGTATCTTATGTGTGACCAACTCAATTCACTAAGTCCTTCCAACTCAATTTGCTAAGTTTTTATGACTTATTTCATAAGGGGGTTTAACATGACAAATTTTAAGTCACTGTTACTCAAATAATTTATTTTGTTCTACTAATCATTTAAAATCTCTGACTTAATTCTACAAAAAGTCAGCTCAAACCTTAAGTAGCTCCAAACTAAATTTTAATACTTTTTACAGTGTCATCTAAATGATTTGAGTAAGAAATCATTTAGATAACTTAAATATATTAAACATACTTAATAAATTTGTTAAAAACAAATTAACAAATTGAGTTGTATGATTATAATATATTGAATTGGTTAAACTTAATAAATTAAGTTGGATAAACTTAATTTATTAAGTTTATCCATCTTAAACTTAATAAATTAAGTTTAAGATTTAAGTTTATCTTAAATTAAGTTAAGATAAACTTAACTTAATTTATTAAGTTTATCCAACATTATTTAATTGCTTACAGAAGCAATTCAATTCAATTACAGAATTCTAAGCAATTCTGTAATTGAATTGCTTACAGAAGCAATTCAATTAAGTTGGTTCAACTATTTTTTTAGAGTGTAGCAGAGATATGTTAAAATACATGGAGCTGAAAGTTGTACATAAGGCTACCCTTATCAGATTTCCTTTTTTTATTTTGAAAACTATCCATATTTTTCTCTTTACTTAGCACTTATTTGCTGCTTTGTGTTTGCTTGTCCTCAGTCTTTTTAAAACTACCCAGGATGTCTCATAGTTCTCACCCAGAGACTCCTGGAGTAATGGGGCTTGAGCCCCTGGTCACCCTGAAAAGGATAAACGATTGTGGACAGTGGGTTGGTGGATGAATGCATTTCAAATTTCCTAACACAATGAGACATAAAAGAAAAGAAACATCTACTGTTAATGTAAGACAATTAGCACTGTAACAAAACAAACTCTCCCAGCTGTTGCTTTTCCTTTTGCAAACTTGACTTTGTCTCTATCTGCATGCTCTCACTCTAGGCATATTTACCCTCAAGCGATTAGGGGTTATGTGCTAAGTTCTCCCCAAAGCGTTCTGCTCTCTCATTATAAGTTTATACTTCTATTAAACCATCATCAGACAATGACGAGTCGTGCCCCCGATCGATATTTATGCAAACACAGCTGTAGTCAATATGTGAAACATAAAATAAGGTCAAATTATTATATTGAGAAAGAGCATCTCTAACTTCCTCCCCAGTCAAACGAGCGTGCTTGATTGAAACACATTTGAATATTAAAGAATTAACTTGCTTTTTATACGAAGGAGTCCTGCATGTTGGTTTGACACACGGTTCAATATTTGAACAGTATTTAGAAGCAGTGAGATAGAAAGAAAAAAGTGTTTTAACTCAAAAATGATTTTGCTTGGAGTGATAGTGGTAGTAATAAAGAAGTTATTGACCAAACGATATTGATCGACAGCTCCTCGGGCAAAACAAGCCGACCTTGGTCTCCCTCTGTGACTTGCCCTCCCTCCGTCTGTCTCCCCTCTACCCTCCTCCCCCGGAATTCAATAATATATTATTTTACACAGTTTAAAGCTGGACAACAAATAGCTGCACAATATAAGGTGAAGAATTGCTGTGAATTTTATTTTTCATGGCTATTTGCCTGTAGAAATTTGGCAAAGGAGCACATAGGGGTGATTAAAATCAAAACTCCAGTCGAGGCTTGATTAGGGGTTGCCATTCAACTGAGAAGCATGGCAGAGAGAGAAGGAACCGGATAGAGAGGAAAAGAAGAAGGTTAGCAAGAAGAAAGGAGAAAAAACTAGAGGCGATGCATTCCTTCCTCTCCTTGGCATAAATCAGATAATGACCTTGAAGTCTTTGCAGCGGAAAAGTGGCAGTAACTACTCCCAAGCTTCGTCCTCTGGCTTTTCGCGAGAGCAGAGGAGGGAAACAATGGCCATTGATTTAGCCCTGAAGAGGCGGGGAGAAAAGGCAAAGGTGATTGTCGCCTCACTTTCTTGGAATACATTTTAAGACAGCGCGGTTTTGTAAAGTAGCTGTCTTTTCCAAATGGTTGGAATTCATTTACAGTATCCCTAGTGGTTAGTCTGTTAAAATATTTTATTGCATTTTAAAGTTTTCCATGTTTGAACAAAAGGTTCAAGGCATCTGAGTGGTGAAGCTGTGAAGTATGTCACAATAGAGTCTAACAAAATGTGTGTAGAGGTTGTTTGAATCTGTAGTTTTGTATTTATTTCTCATGATGGTAAGGTCAAATGATTTAAAACAAAACAGACTGTTATTTCTATTTCATAATATCATATTAAAGGTTAAAGAGTTTAACATAACCATGCCTGTGATGCTGCAGCTCAAACTCAATTAACTTTTGTAAAAATGTTTTTGATGTGTGAAATTAGCAGCAGGAAAATCCTCCTTTCCTCCTGTTCATTGCCTGTTAGCTTGGAGCCAAAGGTTGATTTGTTGTGATGCTTGTTTTCTGTTTTGGAATCAGTGAAAAGAAACTATTTTATTTCTTTTTCCCTTTGTACTCACATTTACAGATTTGCATTTCTTTGGAACGTTTTTGCATTTTGTAATGTTACAAGTTGAAACTTAAATGTAGAGCACAAAATGGTGGACGATAAAGTGTATATGATTTTATTGATCATTTTATAGTTTTGATATATGATGTGTCTTTGTGTTTGCCCACACAAGTCAATATTTTGTGGAATCTCTATTCTTGCATTTAATGCCGCAAGTATTTTGGGATATGTACCTAATAATAACAATATTCTCACCAGTATTTAAGCTCCTCATTGTCAGTCAGTTTCTGCCTCATCCTCCTGTTATCTACCTCATGTTCTCCGGTTAATTATCGTTTAACCCGTCATCGGACTTTGCCTGGCTGTATGCGTTTTGGACCACTTTGTCCGCTCAAACATGACAATATTCTAAGACAGAATTAGGTTTTCTATTTTATGCAACAGATTTTGCTAGGTGATTTCTTTTATTTAAAATAAAAGGAGCTGAATTCATTTTTTTAATAGAAAATATAAACCACATGTTTCATCTCTATGTGCTCTTTTTGTTTAAAGCAGGACTGTCATGTAATTTCAAGGCACATTATGCCATTTTTATAGCACAATCAGCTATACTACATTCAGTCGTTATAAAAATGCTATATATACCAAACATAACTTAAAAGAAATTTGACTTCGTAATTCGATGACTTGAAGTTGGCATCCGTCTCTTTAAAAAGCTCCTACTATTTCTACCAGTACGTCATCACAAGGCGCTCCTCTATTATGCCGTTTACATGTTTTCTTAGGAGTGTTGACTTGAGAAGTAGATTGTATGAAAAAGACATGTAGTTTTACCGGGTATTTAATTGTTGCAGCCGCTAGTGTGGAGGAGCTATGTCGGGGAAGCTCGGCTGGAAACTGCAGCTCCAACCAGGAGCTTAATAGGCACTGCATTTTATGGGCAAGTATTTAGGCACTCCCAAATGGTTGCCATGGGAGACGACATAATTTCTTAAACATGCATGAAAGAATCAAAGTAACAATCCAAGTTTTTGATGAGGGAATGACGTTAGAACACGATGTAAAGACGCAAAGTAAAATAGATTTTTGCATAATAATCCCGCTTTAAATACCTGAAAACAATGAGAGAAAATATAGCTGTGCAGAACAGATTTTGTACAGAAGTAGACATATATTATCAAAGTATTTCTGGAACACTGTTAGTCTTGTACATTCCCCTTGGAACATATTTTAATGCATGATGCAAAAAGCTGTTATGTGCCTCCATCCAAAGTTGTTGCTAAGCTCTGACATCCCCTTCAATATTTTCTTAGGTGGTCTACAAACTGGCTGCACTTGTCACTGGTGTCACATTTCCTCTCAGGAATAAAGTCACAGATTGGTCCAAAGGGTCACTAAAAAGACTGAATTGCCAAGTCGGACAGAGATGTGCTTGTTTACCTGGCATTGGTTGCTGAGCATATTCTGCTGATGTTGAAAATAAGTCTATTTTTTTAGACTTATTTTGTCATATTTCACATGCCATAATCGATTTGGAGATCCAAATGTAAAATATGCCTCCTTTTTTTCTTTCCTGATGTTCAAAAAATAGCATAACAAAGCATAGAACACAAAGATTTTGCTCAATGGCACCTCAGGCCATCAGTGTTACTTTACTTATCCTATGTGAACATGATCATCTTGTTCGTTTGCATGTTGGAGATAGTGATTTAGAAAGAGATGACAGTTATGCTTTTTAAAATATTAATCCTGCTTCCACGACCGCCATGTGAGACAACCAGTGACTTGGCACACATGCAGACAGAAAAAGACAAGAGCCGCTGTTTTTACCCAGGGTTGGGGGGCTTCAGGAGTGTAAGTATTTATTATTAACAGGCTTTTATCAATTTATGCCAGGGCAGTATGGAAGACTTTAATGTGAGCAGCGTCAAGACAAGGATGCGCTCTTGTTGAGCTCACTCTTGTCTCTTAACATTTCTCATGGTTTTATCTCCTGAAATACTTGAAACTCTGGCCACACCATGTGTTACATTGGCTTGGTTTTGTTATTATCTGCACTCCAACTCTTCTGAAGCATGGGTACATGATGGCACGGGTTATGACCTTACTGCTGGCAACTTAAAATTCAGCCCACAAGTCTGTTTTCCCTGCAACACACACTCATGCAGAGGGATAGATATGCAGTGTTTGCCATGGGAGAGCTCCTCATTTACATCAATTATGGATTGTTAACTTCCATCTTCTTGGCCTGGTCCTGCATATTTCATGGCGAGGGGGTTATTTTATGAGTTAATGTGTCCAGTTGACATGCCTTTGAAAGCACTGTCCTGTCCCGTGCACCATGTGCAAAGCTTTGGAAAGCACGCAAACACCACTACACCAGTGTGTGTGTGTGTGTGTGCATGTTAGCCTCTTGCCTCATAATGCATAAAGCACAAATGTGTCTGGTGACCTCAGTTTCTCAGGGTGGGAGGGGACAATTTTAAGTGCTTACAGAGTTTTAGAAGTAATTCTAAATATGAGTTGGGGTTTTTTCAAGCTTTCTTTGTTCATTCATAACTCAGTGAGTTGGCGGAAGATATATACAATATATTGCCAAAAGTTTTCAGACTCTTGCCTTTATTATTCTATTCCATGCTATTCCTATTTCATGCTATTATTCATGCTTATACATGAATAATAGCATCCCAAAGTAATAAATAGGCACCAACATGGATATGGGGGAGGCCAACCCTTTAGCTACTGTATCAAATTCAACTCTACCAGTAAGACTCTACAATACTTTGGAGTGTGTCCATAGGAATATTTCATTTTTCTTCCAGGAGAACATTTGAGGTCAGACACCATTGTCGGACACGATTGTCCTTGTCTCAAACTTCACTTTAATTCAATGTTTTGGAGTTTTGAGGTGCACAGTCAGAAGGATGAAACTGTCCAAAATGTTTAAAAGTCCTTTTTATTGGAACTGAAGATTTAGGCCTAAACCCTAAAAACAACCAAGCAAACGTCCTGGCAAACACCAAGCACACACTCATTCATGACATTTCCAGGGAGAGGCCTGATGAATGTTTTTAGGAGTTGCTGTATTGTGAGCCTTTGGCCATGAAAGTGAACCGCCTGCATTTAAGGGGTTCTTAAAGGGTTTAGGATCTACGTTACTCATGACTGAAACAAAATTGTCTGTTTTATAGGTTTCAGTCATAACTTTTCTCTAATCACCATCAACACTGTCATCCATTCATGTTCCCAAAAGATGGTTGACACAAATGCCTAGCTACCGCCAGTTTTCTCATTTGACCGTCTTGCCAGGGTGTTGGGGAAGTGTTGCCAGCAGCTGGTGTCTTTGCACAATGTGTGAGGTGTTGTGCATTTTTTGTATTAAACTGTGTGTGCGTGTGTGTGTCAGAGTAACACAGCGATGATAATGTGGAAAAGAAACGGGGACTGTTCTCCAATGGTACAAATTGCTTTTTTGACCTCGTAATTAGCGACAGAAGACACTCGGAAGGAGCTGGTGATGAAACTCCCGTGGCTGGATTTAAAGCCAGACGCATAAATTATCATTTACGGAGCACTAATGGCCTGATGAGTCGTCCTAGAAGACCTCGCTGTGCCACAGCTGACTCTGCGACTGTCCGCGGCTGATCGCGGTCATCCTCTATACATTATCTCTGGCAGGAAGACTGAAGGTGACATGACACATTACCAGTTCTCCTCCCAATCCTTGTTCACCTTCCCTCAGCTGTCTGCCATTTGTTTTTCATCCTCTGTTTCTTCTCATTTATTTCATTTGTTTTAATTTTGAACTTTTTTGGGGGCCAAAAAAAGAGTTGATTGAACTTTTTTTTGTAAAATACAAATTACTTTGAGTGCAAATAACCTAATGCTTATATTGCTTGGCAATTCTTTATAACTATTACAACTCTTTTATCTCACATTTTCTAATTACCTTACTCCCTCACCCCCTCATATTAAGCCATATGTTTTTTCAGTTTCTGTTTTCATTAAATGTCTTTCACACTCTGCCTCTTTGACTTTGTTTATGCTTTCACCTGTTCTCACTCTTTTCCTTTTCTTTTTTCTTTTTTGGCTGTTAAATAACTTGCTCTACTGGGGCTACCACTGTCTGGAGTTCATGCAAATGTCAACAAAAAGCCTCTTCTGTCACTGCAAAATAATTTGATTACCATATTTTCCGAACTACAGAGTGCACCTCACTATAAGCCGCACCCACAAAGTTTAAAAAAACCAACAAAAAACAGTCTGGGCCTCCCTTCTGAAGCTGCTGCCCTCGCGACCCGACTCCGGATAAGCGGAAGAAAATGGATGGATGGATGGATGGAACAAAAAACAAAAAAAAACAAAAAAAAAAAACAGGAAATGTAGATATATAAGTCGCACCAGGCTATAAGCCGCTGGTTACTTTCTTCTTTGATTTCCAATTTTGACTTCCAATAATTCACTTCCTGCTAAGGAGCCCCCTGGTGGTTGAAGAAAAATCCACAGAAAAGCTGCACCGGGTTATGAGCTGCATGGTTCAAAGCGTGGAAAAAAAATAGCGATTTATAGTCCGAAAAATATGGCAGAATTTCAATTATCCACATATGAAGTTATTATGTAACTTTTATTGGTAGCAGGACCATGCCATGTTATGTCCTGACCACCCAGCATTCCATGTTCGTCACATTCTACAGTCCCTCGTCTTCTCCTGAGCATCTACTCACCCCCTCATCCCTCCCAGTCTCTTCATCCCTGTCTTTCACTCGCATCTCTAACTTGTTCTCACTTCTTATTAACTCCACCTGGTTTCAGGTTCCATGTGGAGTTGTGGCATCCTAATCAGGTTCAGGAAAGATTATTTCCTGAAGACTGTACCCCACACGGAGTCTTCACCCAGCCTCCTTTTGGGTATCTCCCCAGATGACTCATCTCCTCATCCCGTCCACCCATCCATCCAATCATCCACTCCTTTGACTCCTTCCTTCATTCAATCTTTAAACCATATTGTGGGGTGTGACCTCGCTAGTGAATCTCAACATTGAAAGGAAAAGTTTGTTTCCATTGTGACACTGAATGCCCTAAAATGACTGTGGTCATTGAACAGAGAAGAATGGAATTTAATTGGAACTGGCCAGTTCTGTAATCTGGCCAGTGTTGGGACTCCATTGTCTTTGAAAAACAACAACTTGGACCCAGTTAAAGATCAATTCAAACATGATCTAAACTGAACCTCAAATCGCAAACTTTGGTCACACAACCCATCTGTTCATACAGAACAAGCCAAAAAGATAGAAGTAGCAGGGAATGTGAAAGGGTCAAAAAGCTCTAATAGTTGGCTGTGGCCCCCAGTGGAGTGTTACAAACCATCAGTTAGCAGAACCTACCACATCTTCAAATACACTGCATCATTGTGATGAGTTCCCTGAAGTGATCTACAGCGTCTTTGCCTCGAAAGCACCCAGATTTTTGCCTTTGTGTGCACTTTTAATTGCACAAGCATTGGTTTCTCCCCTAGTCCTTACAATTTCTCTCTCTCCCTCACATTCTGGCCCCTTGCTTAGCCTTTCTTCACAAGGCCCCCAACTGCTCACTCCTCCCCTTTGTCTCTTTCTCATTCTGTCGTTTTAGCCCTCACTCTATCTTGTCCATTCTTCAAAGGGAGCTTCGTTCATTTTATTTTAATTTCATAGACAAACCCCGGGGCGGACGGCAGAGTGAGAGGGAGGCAGAAATAAGAAAGTCAGCTTTATTTTCTAGATGGCTCTGTGGTATTAGGGCAAAGCCTTTGATGGTGGGTTACTGGCCTGCCATTGGCAGTGGCTAATAAACAAATGAAGAACCCCTAACAGAAGTGTGTTACTTGCTGATGTCTGCACATGTGTGCAAAAAAAGGATAGTCCTCATTGGAGGTTGGTGGTATTTTCTTGCGGCACAACTACATTTGGTTAATATAATTACTATTTACAGATCTGAGATCAAAGAAAGAAAGTAAAACTGAACAAAAACTAAACAGAAGGTTTGCAACATTGCAGTGTGATTTATTTTAACGTGAAACAAGTCATATCTGTAAGCCATTACTCAGACGTTGATGCAGTTGATTAATGTATACTTTTATTGACTTTGTCTCTTTAGCACTTGTAAATGTTCTGTTGCAAAGGATAACCCTGTTCATGTAGAACTGAACTGAAAACAAGCTCAAACATTTCATAGTTTGACTTGCAGACTTACTTCAAGCTTATGTCAAATAAAAAACGTTCTTACCGGAAAGCAGCATTTACTACTGATGAGATAATTACACACAATAAGTTATTCTAGGTTGAACACTAAAGTTCATTTCCTGCATATTTGCTATTGAACCCGTTGTCCTCAGGGGATCGGTAAATCATTGTGGAAAGGCCTTGTTTTGTGTGTGAATTACTGTTTTTTCTTTGTGTTACTTTAAAATGTTATTGTAGAACCAAAACAATTCAAATTCCCACCAATGGTGGCCCAAGGTTTCCAAAATATGTGAAGCTTATGACCTTACTAAATAGTTTTGCTTTGTTTTTTGGAATGACAGGCAGCATTTGTTAATGTCCTTCCCAGTCATCACATTCTTCTTTTATGTTTGTCTTCTAAAATGTTATGTTCCTCTATTTTTGTGTATTAAGAATGTTTGGAATATTTTCATGAAATTAATACATGATAAATAAAGAGCCAGCAGTGCACGGCAGCAGGTGGGGAAAGCTCTTCTCACTTTGGTAGTCTCTTTGGTATGTCATTAAATATCAAATGAGTGTGTGTACAGTACGTGATGTTGAAACGTGTCTTGAAAGCTTTTCAGGACTCGTAAAACTAGTTCTTGTTTTCAACTATTGATATTTCTTGAACTCTTAAGTTCCTTTCGCCCTTTAAATAATCATTTCTCTTGGCTTATATACAACATCAACCCTTCTTTTCCTGTTTGTCCATGCTGTAACATCCGACCCCACGAGGACTCGTAGGTCTCTGTATGATGCATTATGCGCAGTTTGTGTGTTTGTGAGCATGTCAGCATGCAGGTGTACAGGCTGTATGAAAGATGAGCTCTGACGACAGGCCATCCACCTTGCCCTTTGGCTATTTCTGTACCGTGGTTTCCTCTGCGTCCGTTGCGTAATGATCAGGGAGATGAAGATCGGTCTTGTTTGTTGTCTCTATCAACCATAACTGGGCCTTGGTGCCAGAAGGTCAAGTGTACAGAATAAGAACAGGCTTACACAACACTGAAAACACAGGCACACCTTTGATGTTAAGAGAAAGATGCTTGTGCTTCTCACAGATCGAGGGTGGTGATTGATTTCAGATAGCAGAAATATACCTGTGCTGTGGCCAGGTACGCTTGCTCTGTAACTCTTCTGTAAATATTCTGCGGATGCATTTTGAGCGCTGAGCTATTTCTTTACTTAGAAGCAGTGGGGAAATGTATTAAATAATCTTCAAAGAATAATACAGATTACCATGACAATAGTGGTACAGTAAAGCATGTAATTATACATACTTGTGCGTTTAAAGTTTTTTTGTTTGTTTGTTTACTGTGTATCTTCTGCCTAGAAACAACCATAAAGGTTTGAAATGGCTGCACCAAAATGTTGATTTGATCTGAGAAAATCCCTGGAGGTACTAAATATTGTGCCTTTTTTCCCTTTTATATCTTTGCCTAATATTCTGTGTATTTCATGCAGATTGAATGAATGCATAAATGAATGAATTAGGGTGATGACATTAAGGTTTCAAATACTCAAATACTTGGAGATCATCCCTTGAGGAATATTGTCACTGTAACATTTGTACCATCCAAAACCCTGGTTACCAATAGCAAATAATTCCACTAATAATCAAGAAAGGTATAGAACTTTTTTTTAACATGTCATATTTTTACTAAAATATAAATAAAGGCAGAAACCTTCAAAATGTATTCCCTTTTACATTTTTTATATTGTGTTTTGAGATTTACTAAACTGATTTGGCTCTTAGAGTCCTATTGATGTTGTTCATCAGGACTATAGTAGTTTCATGGTGTATCTTTAAATATTAAAATGTGAGGACCTCTAACTTATGTGTTTGTGTGCATTTTTTTCCCACCAAAAGAGGCTTTCTTGCCCATAATTTGAGAACTTAATGTTTTCCTTCATATCCATCTATTTACCACTTTGTTTATCCTTCCACTTTAACTTAACCATATTTGGATCCTAAGCAATCAACCAGGTGGGGACCCCAGATCAAAATTTCTTCTCCAGCTCCTTTCTTGGAGTGAAGTTGTGTTCTATGTTGAAGGAAAGCTGTACATGCTTCCTTGAGATCAGTCTTTACCCTGGGGACTAGTTCTTGTAGATTATAAAGGAAGGAATCCTGATTAAATGCCTGAACCTCCTTACAATGTAGATAATCACCATCTGTTTTTTTTTCATATTTGCCTTTTTTCTCTCTATTGCAGTACTTTGCCAACCTATGGAAAAAGATCATTTCAGAATCTGGTATTCTGGATCTTCCTTGTTACGTCCTGGTCCATATCTTATAACCATTAGGTCAGCAAGTAGAGATGCAAATTGATAACTCTGGCTTTCAGCTTAGTTTGTTCTTTAACACAGCAGATGGAGCAGTACTCATTGGTTCAAATGAGTCTATGATCCATCTCCAGCCATCACTCGCGAACCAAGTTACTTCAACGGTCGGGCTTCAGGCAGAGACTGATCCTTATACCTTATGTACTTATGTATGAGTAGCATGTTCCATTAAAATGTAGAAGTAACATCAAACTACAAAAATATGTACTCACTGCATTAACTACAGAAAAATGATCACATCTGAAAATTCCCTGAAGTAGCAATTTGCTTCTAGAATGTTGAGGAAATAATATAGTCTCCTATGAGATCATTTTATCCCTTTCAACAGCCTTTTTGAACTTTTGAATTCAGAAATGCTACAAAATTACAATAGATGGTAAAACGCTATAAATAAAATTCCTTAAATGAGAATTTTAGTCTCGCAAAACTATTCATACCCTCCAATTTTTTTCCCCCCTGTATTTTGTCACTTTACAACTACAAACTTTAATGTATATTAATTGTGCTATGTGTGATGAATGAGCACAAAGTGGACCATAATTATTTAGGGGAGTTATCTTCTCTAAATTGCCTTTAACCTTGATTCCTCAATACTTTACTGAAGCTTCTGACTTGAAGTTTTTTGTCCCCTACATCACTTGTACCAAACACAGTCCTTTATGCATTTCTCATTTAATTCCATCTTTAAAATGACATCTGTCATATGTATAACTAATAGTTGTCGTATCAAATGTTTCTCACTGTTAAGCTGTGTATCTCTGCAGCCTCTGCCAAGCTTATAATGTTCTGATGTTTCATTGAAGAGACGTTGAAACTGATATGTAGGATAATGTTTTATGGCCTAACCGTACTTTGGAGGCACAAGAGTAGAAAGAGCAACTTTTCTGCCTGGTTCTCTCCAAAAGTAGGTAACTGAAAATAGTTTTTCTTTGTTGCATCTTCAAATTGTTGCATAAGAATAGTATAAAATTGCAGTGGTGATGGTGTTTGTTGACAAAGAGGCACAAAAAAGTCTATATAGTGCTCTACACAACCTTGGATGTGTTGTATGTTGGGTTGTCTCATCCACAAAATAAAGTAATATCTCAATTTAATAAAAAGAAAAAATGGGCTTTTTTTTTAGACACAATTCTTTCCTGGAGTTGCAACTTTGATAAAGATAGGCTTGGCACTTAAAATAAGGGAAACAACAAACCTTTGTGTGGGGTATGGTGAAGAATGCATGGGGGATCTAGAGAAGACACAAATAAACATCAAACAAAAATGAGATACACCTGTTTGATCATTAATTTTCTTCAAGTGCTTACCTTTCGACAAGGCCCAGCACCAGAGAGAGAACGTGAAAGCTGGATAGGTAAACGAGAGCTGGAGGAAGGCGAGCTGAGGGCAGAATGTCCACGAGGAATACAAGCGCTGCCTTGCCAAATAGAAAAACAGGCCTTGCTATCGTCTTTCTTTATCCTTCTATTTTATTCTCTTTGTTAGAGGAACTTGGCGTACAGAACTTCAGAGGCAGCTACAATGAGCACATCAAAGCGTGCCGACAGATTGTGGCCCAATGGACACACTCGAATTGGGCATTAATTTCTTTGTTGAAAACATAAAAAATCCAGGCAGAAAAAAAGGGAAATAAAAGCAACCCTTCACGCTGTTGTTATTTTTGCCTCATTCCTGTTGTTGCACTGTTTTACTTTTCCTCTTGGAGTTTCACCATGTTTAAGGTGGTGAGGGTCAGGCCGGCACCTTGTTTTTGTCAGATGCTCCTTTGGGGAGGTTTCCGTCCTCCGTTCTGTCTTTCTTTCTTACATTCTTTCTCTCTCGCTCTTCCCTCTCACCGACTCTTCTGACAACCTCTCTTTGAGTTCAGCCCACATGGCTCTGGGCGAAAATCAATGCCCATATGTGTCTTCAGCTGCTCTACACTGGACTGACGAAGGTTAGGAGAGAGAGAAAGACAGACGAGTCAAATCCACACTAAGAGAATCCAGCTGATTACAAGCTAAATATTCATCAAAATGTATTCTTGTTTTTTGACAAATTGGATGAATAATTATCAGAGAAATGCTCTTTTGGCTTTTAGTGTTGTTCGCTTGTTTCCTTTCTGCTCCAGGTGTCTTTTTGGTCTGTGATGGATGAGGAGAGGGTAGACTAATTGTGAAACAGAATTAAAGATTATAACCACAGGACTAAGAAAGGGATTTTATTCAGATCAGGATTCAATGACCATCAGACAGCATAGTGTTCTTCTAAGTTCACTGACCTCAGGCTGGGTATTGATTGCCATACCAGTGCTTCATTATTTCTGTGTTATGAGCATGGTTTCTCTTTTGTTTAATTGTTTTTTGTTGAATTTTAAAGTAGTGTGTGGGTGGAAACTGGAACAGACTTTAAACTGTAAGATTGCCCAAAGGAGATGGGAGGGACAAAGACTTCATCATTATTTCAGAATAAGGTCTAATTCAAAAGTTGATTTATTTCAGTAATCCAATTCAAAAAGTAAGACACATAGATGTAATTATATAGATTGTTTATATATATATATATTGTACATAGCCAAAGATACTGGTTTGCGAATCCAAATCCCAGCCAATGAGTGGTATATTTCTGCAGACTTGGCTACAAATGTCCAAACTTCATGTGGTCTGCAGATTAGTTCAAGAACAGTGCGAAGAGGGGCTTCATGAAATAGGTTTCCATGGCCACGCAGCATGTTTTCAAGTCTCACATCACAGGAAGTGTGACGCAAAGCATGAAAATGCCATGTTCTAAAGCAGCTACACCTGTTTAGAACATGGTGTAGCTGTTTTCTATGAAATGGCAAATTATTCCTTCCTGTCCACCGTTGCAATTGACAAGTTTGGGTCAGAAGAGAACTTGATGTGCTGCCTTGTGTCAAAGCCCAACTTGTATTTTAAAAGTTGGATATACAGACACAAGTCCAGTGATTCTTGAAAATAGGGACAAAATGGGTTTTAATTTTTCCATAATTTTTTTTTTGTTATTTCTCAAATTTATGTATAAAAATATGTCAAATAATGTTTTGGAAATGTAAAGATGCTGAGGTACAGGCTCCCAGTTGCAACATTTTTTTTTAAAAAAATGACATTTTTAATCGACCTGACCCAGAATGTGGTCATCACCATCTGACAAATGTAAATAAAAAATAATTTTTAATGACCCTGTTAGTGATATTTTTACTCATTTTACAAACAAATGATTCTCAAGAAACAAAATAAATATTATTTAAAACAAAAAACCATAAAAATCCATCTGACGGAGTTGACA
>CAEGAF010076561.1:0-33209 GCA_903067075.1 Micropoecilia bifurca
CAGTTTCTCATGCTCCTTTTTCCTGATGTTGTAATCACTTGGTATTGCTACATCCACCACAACGGCTTTCCTCTGTTTATATATATATATATGTTCAAATCAAAGATTTATAGGTAGACTGCTTAAATTTAAGGTTAAGTCAATGAATCATTGCTGTTTATAGCAGCTAGTTTTTGCTAGCCAAAAACTAGCTAGTTGCTGTCAGAGATTAGACGTAGACAATGATTTGAAATTGTTTTAAACTATTGATCCTTTATGAATGATAGCATTGTTTGGTCATTTTTCTATTAATTGAAAACAGAACTTTCAAACATTGGTCCTGCTTCTGGCTGTGCTTGGCCAGTAAATAGAGAAATAGCTAAAAGCAGCACTGGCTGCCTGAACTCTTCCCACATCTAAACAGGCGCCATATTGAAAAGTAAAACCATTCAGTTTGGAGAATTTGGTTGTAACAGGATTGAATGTTATTGAAAGTTCACTTTAAGTAAAATATCTAGTTTGTAAGTGTTTATGTTCTTATTTATTTGTTGTGTAAAACCATTTATTACAACTGACTTTTACATTAACTGTAAAGTCAGTTTCTCGTACCTAAATACGAGCAAATTTGTTTTAATGTAAACTACTTTGTTCTTTTGTTCTATGAACTACTGACGGCTCCAAAATTCCAAGCAAAAATTTCATATTAACTCACAAAAAATGAGAAATGGTCAAAATAACGATAAAGATGCGCAGCGCTTTCAGACCTCAAATAATGCAAAGAAAACAAGTTCATTTTTCTTTAGCAACAAAAATACTAATGTTATAACTCAGGAAGTGTTCAGAAATCAATATTTGGTGGAATAACCAGCAGGTTTTCAATGGGGTTCAGTGAAGTGGTTTCAGTTTTTTCCAGCTGTATAATCACCAGGAAAGAGTAAAAAAGGTAATATTATTTGGGACAGATTTTGTGTGTTTTTATCTAAGTACATGTTACAAAGTGCACAATTGAATAAATGGAGGCAAAAACGACATCTTAGTACAATTAAAACACAAATTTGTAAGAGTAGTACGAGGAAGACTTTGGACCAACAGTACTTCAGCTGCCTTGCAGCTACTGTATACATAACCTGTTTTTCCATGTTTGTTTAGAACACGCAGCCAGAAACCCTTGACAGTAGCCAAAAGCTATTTTATATTGATTTATCATGCTGCCCACTTTTTCTATCACACTTCTCTTTTCAGAGGTGTGTCATTCATTTCTGTTTGTAGTAAGTTGAAGATTACAGACACCAACTACTACTGTTGTATTATCCTGACACTTCAAAGTGTGTAAGATTAGCATTTTCTCTCTAAAAGACACTAATAAATATAGCGAAAATAAAATAAAATTTAAAAAAGGCAGATTGAGCTGTTATAATTTAGTTGCATCCTTAGTTGTATCAAATGAATTCCTTCTCAAATTTGTACACACAAATACCCTTTAGTGACAATATTTAAAGATGCATGAGTTTTTTTTGAAGATTTATGAAAAATAGCAAATCAAGAAATCATATTTATCCACATATTCAGCAGTACTACTCATCCTAGAAGTCAATTTTTGGCCACTCTACCCATGTCTGCAGCTTGCATTCAGAATTTTTTCTGAATCTTTGCGCTTGGATGTTAAAGCTCCCCCGTCCTCCAATAAAACACAAAAATGTAAAAATATTTTAAGAGAAAATCAGAGGAACCCCCCGTTTCTAAGGATACCAATGCATTAAAACACTGTGTTACTGGTTACGACATAGTAATGGACTGAAATATCACAAAATATAACCTTACCATTTATAACATTAAAAATTAAATGTACGCCGTCACACCAAGCTCATCATCAATCTCTTTAAAGTACACTGGGGAGCATTCATCCTCATGCCGCAATGAGGGAAAAAAACACTGACTCATCAGAAAATTTGATGATGCAATTATTAGGCAGGCTGCTCCTGCATTCATTAGTGGAAGTGTTTAAAGACACGCAGAGTCAAAAAAGATTTTTTTCCCACACCGAAGGACTTTCTCACTTTCGTGACTCATCCGTAACCAGTTAAAATGTTTACTACACCAGCAAAAACATCCTGTCTGCATATTACAGGACATAAAAAGGAACTGATCAATGACCGGACAAATGCTACAAAAACAACAACAAAACATGAAATTTGTGAGATGTTGTGAACTATAAAGAAAGAATTAATGTTAAACGCGTTATCTTTAGCGGGTTGCCATCACTAACCGTAAAAAGAGTTAGGAGTTTTTCAGCACTGATGTCAAACTATTTCATAAAGGGAAGCTGGTTTCTTGTTTTTGCTGGTGTCTCCATACCAGTGCTTTGACTAGACCAATGTCTAAACCTATCGATAACATTTTTACAGACATGAACTGAATGTCTATTTCTGAAATTTAAACAACTTCTAAATAATTCCTTGGTCCATGAACAAAAATAAAATGAAAAAAATATCAACCCCTTACAATTTTAAACAACTTGCATTTTTTTTCAGGTAGCTTTCAGACAAGTTGTAGGCCTTCAAATTAAAATGTAATGAGTAGCAGTTTGCTAATATTTACACATTAAAGTAAAAAGGATAGGCTTACCTTGCTATAGCCATATTTTCTTTTGTTGTCCCCTTTCTTAAACCAGTAGCTACCTAAGGTGGTTGATTGCTTTACTGACCACACTAAGTAGTTCTCCAAATATAATTATTCGGTCATTGAGGTGACATTTAAGTTGAATTTTTTGTTTTCCCGTAGAAGTGGTGCATGTTTGATGCATGATGTCTGGCAGCTACGGTGCTTGGTGTCCTGTGTGGTAACAAAAATCATTTTAGTTTCCTGTGGCATGTTGTTAAAGATCAATCAAGAAAAAAGAATGACAACCAGTAGGGTGGCGGGAATATTAGTGTGATAAATGAATTTTTGATTTTGTTGATTAATATTGATTTTTTTCCTCCACAGATTGTAAATAAGTTCTCATCCTGACAAGAAAACACCCGTCCCCTTTTTCCTTTTACAGTATTTATGAAAAAGATTGATTGGCGGGGAGGTCAAGAATTCATCCTGCAGATCGATTTTGACCTCCTCGTACATTGTTATTAATCTAACTTGATGCAGGCTGAGAAGCCTTACACTTAAGAAGTTTACACTTTTTTCTCCTTCTCTCTCTTGCTCTCGATGAAGGTGGACACTTTTTTCTTCTGCTCCCTTCCTGCCCTGCTTGCTCTATTTTTGTCCTGTCTTTTTCTATATTTTTGGAGCCTTTCTTTGCACATCATCCAAATCTACAAATTATGGATCTGGTCAATCGATCTCTCAATACAATTGATCAAATTCTCAACGAGAAGTCTGGGCACAGAAGAGCCCTCTTGTCCTGCGGGGACACAACCGGCGAGATTCACCCTGGATTTATTCATGATAACAGGATTTCTGCTGTTTGGAGCTTGTGGATTCCTGGCTTATCAACAAATTTGTGACGGACTTGGCCGAACTGGCGAACACTCGGACTGTTGGTGTGGACAGAGACGAGGATTCTAAAACTCACTAATGAGTTGGAATCAATCTTGGGAGAAGTTGCTTGTTTCGGTTCTGTGGAAAGACCAAACTAATTTGGATGATTGGGAACTGAGATGTATTGGAGAGACTTTAGGGAAATTAAAGTTTATAATATCCTGTACCAAGACATTCTGTTTCTTAATTGGCTTTCCCCGTGTGGCCTTGGCAGGGCTGCATATTTCTAATCTCCTTGAAGATATGTAAACACAACGTTCTTCCCTCCTTACCCTCTCCTGAATCCATGGAGATGCGGAGCTGAGCGCTCTTAAGGACATTCCTGGATAAACAACACCTGTATCGGACTTCTGCAAGGAGCCTCAGCCACCTGGTTTCATGACCCTGTGATGTCACCATCTTCACTCGGTCTATTTTGCCCTTTCTTTTGTCTGAATGTTGCCATTTGCCTTAATGTGTCCTTTCCTCTTTTTTGTTTTAGAAACGGTGGAGTACTCCCTATTTAAACCAGGAAAGGATTGTTTTAGTTTATTAGTAATATTAGAAATTGTGGAGTACGCACTATTTAGATCAATATTATACAGCCCGGAAATGGAATCAGAATTAGAATAACTATGAACTTTTAATCCAGAAATCCTCAACAGGAGCAGTCACTGCTTAGTTTATATTACTTTTAACCCAGAAAAGGATTTAGAACAAACTTAGAATTGTGGAGCACTCACTTTAACCCAGAAAAGGAATTAGATCAGTCATTCTTTAGCTTATTTTATCAGAAACTGTACTCACTATTTAGCAATGGATATTTAGCAACCTTAAACAGGAGCACTAAGTTTACATACTTTAGAACATTAGATAGTTTTTTCCCCTCATTTTTCTTTCCTTTGGTTTATTTTGTTTGTATTTCCTTTTAATTCATGTAAAGCACTTTGAATTGCCATGCTGCTGAACAAATACTATATAAATAAAATGAGATGAATAAAGCAGACATTCTGGCATCCAACGAGTCCCCCGTGACAGACGGAAACGTGGTCGCTCTTTACCGTCCTGCTGTTCCGCAGAGGTTGAGCAGCACAGAGAAGAGTGAACGTTTTCTGCGCGTCTGAGGGTCACGCTGGTGAAAACGGCGGAGAGAGAGAGAGAGGGCAGCCCATCTGTTGGCCAATAAAACCCAAGTTAAAGCAAGCAGCAGGGTCATGATGCAGCCATCAGTCCTTCATGTTTCACTGGCCCTCAGAAGCCCTTATACCTTTGGTGGCTCGCGGGGCCGGCGACACTCGCTGAGCTGTTAAAGCAGCCGCACAGATTGCCGGAGATTTATGACTCGCAGTTTATTATTGGCTGCTTTCAGGAGGCTTTTATCTCTTCGTCGTCGGGATGTGTGAAAAAGACAGAGACGGGGAACAAAGGAATCGCCGCGGTTACCGTAGCGTGCTCAGCGACGCCATTTAGCTCCGGAACCCGTCACGTGCGGCGCACAAAGCCTCGAGGTCAAATCGTCGACGCATCGTTAATTTGTGCTTAACAAATTAGGCCCGACACATGAGGCC
Source organism: Micropoecilia bifurca (assembly GCA_903067075.1). NCBI lineage: Eukaryota > Metazoa > Chordata > Actinopteri > Cyprinodontiformes > Poeciliidae > Micropoecilia > Micropoecilia bifurca. Next base: position 5,061 of record CAEGAF010076561.1, read on the forward strand.
CGGTCACTGTGGCCGCGAGTCAGTTTCCACTGAAACATATACGTCTGGTTTCACCTGTGGGTTCGTACCCAGACATTATCACGGCTCGCGGTCGTAAAGGAGACTTGTTTTTCTCTCTGCATCTCGGAGGCGGTGCCAGGCGGGACGTCCAGAAATATGTTCGCGACGGGGTCCAAGACGGAAAGCCAAGCTCTGACTTGGAGGAAGCGAGGAGGATGAGTCTGGCACTGGAATAAGGAAACCAAGTAATTAAAAAGAGGGAGCAGGTGGTGAAAAGGGCCAGCAAGAGGTAAAGTAAGTGTTACTAGAGATATTTGAAAACTGTAACTTCCAACTATGGAGACCAGGACCAGACGATAATACACAACACACAGAAATGTTACCGGAGGACAGGCTTGTTTTGTAAAACAAGTAAAAATGACTTTTGAAAAAATAGGGTAGCGAAATGAAAACACATGAAAGGAGCTCAGTGAGTTGCATAAAAGGAATAGTAACCCAGATGCAGCCATCAGGCAGAACAAATGGACCAAAAACAAAAAAGACAACAGAAACACAGAGGGAAAAATACACTGGAGAACCAGGAACAATGGGAGTAAAGAAAAAGAAGAAGTGACAGAAAATAAAATCCTTAAATATAGGTGTTAAGAAGAGTTTAATGGAATGCTTTACAGGTGAATTAAGCAGCTATGTGGATGTCAGCTGGGAGGGGAGCAGGTGTGCTTGGCTTCGGCAAAGCGAATGATGAACAGAGAGAATGCACAAGGACACAGAAAAACACAGAACGCACCGACCAGAACGAACAACACATGAACTAATGCCACCCAAAAGGTTGCAACAGAGACAGAACCAAAAGCAGAACATACGGTATAAAAAAGGAGAAAAATACATAAACTAAATACAGAACCGGAAGTCTCAAAACCTAAATGTCAAATAAAACGTGAAAAAGCAACGGAGCGAACTACATAAAAGGATAAGACCTCGGCTAAATAGAAATATTAAATCATGACGAGAGCAGATCGGCGGGGATTGTTTGGCATGTTTCTTGTAAATTTGATTTTCTTCTAAGGTGTTAAAGGGAGTGTGGATGAGCTTTTTCACACACCCCAACCTGAACTGTGGTGTAGTCCTGCAGTGTACCAAATTGGGAATCAGTGGGTCTGGTTGTAGATTGTGTAATTCTCAAAGTCCATCTTTGAGGAAAGAAAAACTTCTTCACGTTAAGGCGGTTGTTGAATTCAAGCTAGATGAGCGCTACGCCTCGACAAATGGATAGAACCCGGTTGAACGTATTGAGCAGTGGAGTTTCAATGACGTCATTTGAAACACTGTTACAGACCTCAGGATAAATGTTTAGCAAAAACTTTTAATTAATTAGTGTATAGAACGAGCACCATCTCAGTAAGAGCATTGAGTGGTACTCCTTTCCAAACTATCAACTGGAATTATTTCCAAAGGTCTTTTTTTGGAAGCACTAGGACAATAATTGTGCCATGTTCCACTTACCTGATCTATAGTGGCCAGCAACAGGTGGTGGCTGGGCGGTGCTGCGTTACTCTTTGCTCATTGCAGTTAGAGAAAGCTCCAGTGATTGAAAAAAAAAAATTAATTGTGGCTTTAGAAGACTTTAATGCATAGGAATACATGGTTTTGATGCTGTTGGTACCAGTAACAATTTTTTCAACTATTGTGTTTGAAACTGATTGAATAAGATATAAACTGTCCAAAAACATAATAAATGACTTCAGACTGACATGACGGTTGTTGTTTAGTTCTGACCAAGAACTCTGACATACGAGTGTCCGATCGTAGTTTCAATAGCTGCACATCCTCACGTCATTTTCTGTTGCCTACCATTTAGAGAGCCACTCAGAAATATGTGAAAGGACAATAAATCACATTTTTCAGTGAAAAGAAACCGAATGGAGTGACATTCAATCACCCCAGCAGCTGGCTGGGAATAGATTGCACAGATGCAGAGACAATGCAAAGTGAATTTTATTTTTCATGGATTGGTTTCGTTGAAGCACGGTAACCAGGACCTTTCCATCCCTCTTGTTTTTGGGATAAAATAATAATAATAAAAAGTCTGAAGATGTGAGGACTTTGAAAAATGGCCATTGAAAGCAGGATCCACTTTCTCTGCTGTTCTGTTGAATAATTTCATGTCGGCCTTAGAAAAATTCAAGCATGAGGAACAGACCGATTGTAATCCTAAACTGAATCCCACTTTTAAAAAAAAATCTTTGTCACAGAATGACATCCAGCTGCAACACAACAACCACTGTAATGAAGATGATTCATCATCTGCCTTCATGGTACAAACTAATTGCAACGTGTGATGCCTCTGTTGCGGTGCATTCTGTGTCATTAGGAACATAAAGAGAGGACATGATGCCTTCAAGGACAAGAGATTCTAACACGCAGCATAATGCCCCAAAATTAATTAGAATCATTGATGACGCCGCGTGTTTCTCTGGTTCGGAGATCCTCAAAGATGCGATTGATTGGATTTTAATTACACTCCACGGCTTGAACACACACACACAACACGGCGAGACGAATTCTGAACGGTCTGAAAGCGTCTCTTTTATAATTTACTAAATCTTTTTAAAGATCTGTGTGGAAGTAATTTGAACGAGTGAAATGAATTAATTCAATGGCGCCACATGTTACTGTATATACGTAGAATGTATAGAAACACTGTAGACAGGTAAAAGCAATTATAACAGCAACATCAGCGTTACATGTTGAATCTAGTCAGACGACTGATGATGTATATTTTTATTTCCAATTTCCGCCTTTAAATTTCTGCTGGCAGACAATGCTGCACAAAAAAAATGGCTGTTTAGCCTTTATTTCACGATCCTACGCTGCGGTTCATCACTTACCTGGGTCTCAGCGTCTCTGCACACTAACTTTTATCGTTGCCACACAGGAAGCAAAAATTGAACTGCTTTGTGAATTAAACTGTTGAAAGTGTCGCAAGAGCTCTGCAACAATGTTGGGTAAACTCCTCAAACCAAATCCAAACGGATCGTATCAGAGTTTTCATTTCCAACGCAGGAGAACTTGTAAAAAAAAAAGGTAAAGTACATTTGTTGTAACGGTCTGAGAAATTTATGCATCTTGGAAGTCTCGTGTCGTGTCAGCTGAATCTGGGTTTCACGTTTCAGCCCCGCTCTTGCATTAATCTTCCATTGATGTGTTTTGCAGATACACTCCATCGATTGAGAGAAGACCTGCCGATGGAAGCCTTTTAGCGCGCCGTGGTAACGGATGTAACCTTCTGTGACTTTGGATGTTTAGGGCGTTCAGAGAAGCACCCTTTGTGATTTTTAATAAAGCCCTGAGAGTTTTTACCTTTGCCTCAAAACAGAAAGCAAAAAAAAAGTGAATGGCAGCAGCTTTGATACTTTAGCTTTGGTTAAAAAAAAAAGGCACTGTGTGTGAGCACAGAGACAATAGAGGGGAAACAAATGTTCTTTCCTGTTTCAGCATCTAAGTTCAAGCTGCCCTGAACATGACTGTTTGGTCAATCCTGAAAAATAGATTAGATTTTCGCTTAAAGAGAGAGAGAGAAAAAAAAGTAACCACAGTCGATATCCTGCTACTTCATTTCCAAATGTACCGCCTTAAGTGTTCCTCTGCCCGAGTTGAAGGGGAGAAGCTCGACTCTCCTGCAGCCGGGCTGATTGAAAGCCCCTCTGCGCCGGCCGCACATCTGCTCAGGTGCGTCTCCCGAGTCGACGCACGAACTTCACATTTTGGATTTCCGGCCCGGCAGCTGTTCCTGCTCTGCCCCGCGCTCCCGGTGCGCCTCCGCCTTATTACACTCTTATTAATGTAATATCATTAAATGTCCCCCCTGAAAACGTGAGAGCGGCAATTTATACACAGCTCATAACATCCATTGCTTTTTGGCGGGGGCCAGATAGCGGGCGAGTCCGTGGAGATCTACGGCCGAGTCAGGAGGGGAGGACTGATTATTTGGAGAGAAGTGGTGACGCCAGGCTGGGCTGGACTGTCGGGGCCCATTGAATCATCTGGCCTATTTATTATCCATCCTCCGGCTCTGGCTCAATGCTGCATCTTTTAGATCAGGCACAAAAAAAAAATAGAGGGAAAATAATAATGGCTCCCATAACCTTGGGCGTTCACGAGTCTCTAAAAAAATATAAAAACACCCTCTCTACACCTCTCCTCTCTGCTATCTTTTCATTACAGATGTGTAATGTACAGGGCATGGATCAAAGAGCAAACAAAAAAAAAAGACTGCATGTGCAAGTTCGCTCACATTTACTTCTAGGCGTTATTTATCTCCATATCAGGGCTACAGGAGGAGGCAGACCGACCTGGATTGGAGAAATTTAATGAGGGCTGGAGGACAGAGGGGCAGAGCAGTTCAGTCCCGCTGATTTAAAACCAAAGACTGGGGGGAAAGAAAATAAAAAACTTGAGCATAATATTTGGACTCTAGAAATGCTACTGGTGGACAGAGCAACACTTTTTAAATCCTCTAAACCTACACATCCTATTTTCGATAACTGTCCAGTTTCTGAACATTGGAAGTAGTCCAGATCAAAAATATGTAAAGGGGCAGTGTTTTGTAAAATTTACTTTTTTGATCTTTACATCATGTTATAATGTTATACCTAGAGTGTTGCCTTCACGACGTCCATGTTTGAGAAATCCTTTAATCTCCCATGGCAACCATTCAGCTGTGCAAAATGCTTGGATGGACCGAGCTCCTCCTTGAGGTCAAAGTTCTTCCTCGAAGAGCAGCTTCCTCCTTCGCCTCCACCACTCAGCTCCTTCAGACTAGCCAGCACCAATTAGCAAACACCTGGTGGAAATGCACATCTGCTGAGCTCATTGTACGAGCTACTTTTCCGTGCAACGCTAGTAAAAATGTTAAGGGTTTAGTACAGGAGCCATTTTGTGATGACTCCCTGAAGGCGGAGTTTCAGAAAGAGCAGGAGTTTTTAAAGACACAGGCCCAATTTCAAGGCGCTAAAATACAATGTTTTTTTTTTAAAATGTCATATTTAATATATACAGAACTTTTTATAACTGAAGTGATTAGTTGATTGTGATAACAAATTTGCACTAGTGCCCAGAAAACGTAATCCTGGCCCTTTAACATTTGTAGCCCGATGTTCATACAGCTGATCTTCATAGGGTTTGAACAGTGAGCCTGAAACAATTCATGTCTGTATCTTGCATTATGAGGTGTTACAAGTGCATCACCAAAATCACACCTCATCCTGTAGCTTACGAAGGACTTTATCTACACAATTCCATAATCCAGACTTGAGCTAACGAGTCCAGAAACGGAGGACTCTAAGTGAAATCCATGTAAATATTTCCAGTTTTAGGTCAGTCCCTCTGCCTCCTCCACTTGCAGCCTGTTAGGTAAGCAGTTCCAACGTTTCTCGCTTTACTTAAACACCTCTTCTCCTCTCACTCCTTACTCGGCTCCCACCATTACGTCTCAGCTTTATGCCCTGCGTCTATTTCTATGTTCATCCCGTTTCTGCAAGTTGTCTCTGGACTTTAATGGAAACATTATTTCATCACATCCACCAGAACTCTAAGCGTTCATTTACAGCTTACAGACCCAAAACAAAACATGGAAATACTCCATACATGACATCTCGGGCTTACTTTTGGTAAGCGCCCGGTGACACCAAAAGATACCTCTGTCAGAAAATTCATCTCCACTCCTACTTGAATACTTCACTATGATGTTTTTCTCAGTACAAAGAGCGTTGATGCTTCGCTTATTGTGCAGCGGTGCAAACCAAAGCCAAAAGAGTTTTTATTTGACCGTGTCACTGGGAGTCAGCGATGTTTGTGCATAGCATGACTTCTGGCCGAAAATATAGCGACAGCCAAACATCCAAGATACAGGCTCCTCTGGGACAACTGGATCTAATGAGAATGTATTAGCTTTGTTCAGCTAATGGATGCTGTTTCTCTCCTGATATAAAAAATAATGGCGCATTCCATGTGTGTGTGCATGTGTGTGGGAGGCAGAGTGGATACGGGTTTGCCTGTCGGCCAGCTGGGTCAGTTAACATGGCAGATGAAAGAATAAATAGACGTCCATTCTTCCTCCGTGCATTGAAATGATAAACAGAAGGTCGCCAGTAATATCAAAAGCAATTTCATGACATCTTCATTACCAAGCAGTGGAGTGTTGATGGAAGTCTTTCACTGCAACTCTATTATCAGGGGAAAAAGGCAACACAGAAAGAAAGGATTACATGGAGAAGGCATGCAGGCTTGCAGAGTGTTGTTTTTTTTTCTTGTTTATATAAAGCTGACACAATCTTGGTTGTTGCGATGAATAATTTTCTACGAGACAGTAAACGTAAAGGTCATGCATCTATTTATATGCTAATTTCATTAATTAGAGTGATAAGGAGCCGGTTGCTGATTTTTTTTCCCCATGTATTTTCTAATTTACAACTGACCGTCTTGTTTCTGAGCTTCTGTTCCTTTAGCCTGTGCAATAAAGATGTGTAGCCTTTTCCACCAAAATCTGGTCATCAATGACACCGGTCAACAGAAATAAATAAATAGGGTTTATCAACTGTTTTTCAGGGTCATTTCGATGAGTTGAATCCAAAAGTTACATTGGTTTTGCTCAATCAGGTCAACTTTAGGAACTATGGATGCAACATCTGTTCTCACATCTGGACCGGATTCGTAGAATCTGGGATATATGACGTAATGTCCATGAATTACCTTATCAGTGTTTATTATTCAACTTACAGAAATCCCAGTTTGGAACATTTAACTAATAAACTGTTAGAAAACCCTTTTTTTTCTAAAATCTTTTTTGGATAATAAATATTAACGGAAATGACCTGATCATTTTAGAAAAACGTAATCAATTTAGTCAGAAGATCTGATTTCTTGAAATCAAGTTAGAATAAAAACCTGACCTGATTGAGAAAAATGGACATGGAAAACAGTCCTAATTCAGTTGAAAAAACATCGACAACCTCCAAAAAATATTGTTTCGTAACCGAGTGTAATTTTTAAAATGGTTTCAGAGTAGCTGGCAATGTTTTTTTTGTTGTTTTTTTTTACATACTTCATGCGTCACATGCTCTAATTTCAACTGTCTTCTTACAAACAAAAGTCTCTACCCAAACAGAGGCGTCCCTGCAATTAGAGGCGTCCATATAAACACCATCCAAACAGATCTCCACGCCACCAGACGCCGTGCAAACAGCTGCACAAATACAGGAGACAACACACAGACAGAAGGCTTCGTCCAGCGCAGGTCTCTGTGAAAAGCGGGCCACTGCACAAACACAGGCCTGCATGCTTGAAGACTTACCCCCAACCCAGCAAACCCAGGCTTCCCAGGCTACTGGAGGCACTAAGCTTCAAACCTCTACATATATTTCCATAATTACCTATGAAAATAATTTGAAACAAATGTAGCAGCAGATACCAGAGAATTTACTCCCCAAGTCCATAAAAAATAGGTATGTAGACATAGAACAAAGACAAAATACTGCAATACATAAGAAATGAGCACTGCAACAGAGAAAAGGAAGTAAAAAAAACAAAAAGGATCATGGGAAAATAGAAAACATACTAGAAATAGAAGAAAATAAGAAGGAAATCTAAGAAAGAAGACAAAGCAGGCAGTAAATTAGCAAACAAATGTTTCTCTGGGAGAAAAATTGAAGTCAAATAATGACTTTGGCAGCCAGAGGCTCCTTTAAAAAAATAGCCTTTAAATCTGGTATTTTTCTGTTGGAAAAATGTTCGTCATCATTTTATGTTTCACTTATTTGCTAATCATCACGATCCTTTGACATTTTACTTCCAATCATAGTTTGACCATGACCAGCAATTCATTTGATTGTGTGTAATGTAAAGTCAACTTTGCTTGTTGTAACAAGTTCATTTCCTGTCTATGTGCAGATCTCTCTTTAAACTCATCCATCGTCAAGGTGTCACAGACTCACATTGCGCTTTGAATCATTTGGCAGAAACTTTGTGCATCTCTGGCTTCTCCTTGTCGGTAGGTCAAAGATTAAAAGAAAATCTCCAATTCTTGTGATTCCGTGTCGGTCGTTCTTTGTAACAAAATACTTTTTAATAAAAATGTTCCATGCTCGTTTAACAGTAGTAATAGCTGCGATATTTAAATGATTAACACATATCGCACATCGTTTAGTAAGCGACATGCACATCAACGCACACAAGGTTCAGTCTAATATAATGTAATATGCTATAATAAAAACAGTGGTTTGCCTCGTTGCTGTGATCACTCACTACTCAACAAATTAACTGTATCACAAACACAGAACAATTAATCTGCGCGGGACTTTGTGCCCAGATCTGAGCGTGAGCTTCTCAAAGAAATGAAACCAAATGTGAGGCATTAAAGAAAATATCGTGTTACATTAACCTGGACCAGCTCCTGGACTCCAGCGTTATGCTATACCCCCCAAAACTATTACAGATGACGTTACAGAGAAGGTCTCGGGAAAATGTTGAGTTCAAAATTTAAAACGTGGAATTTTCAAACACAATTTCCCTTCATTTTTCACAGAGCGGGACGATTTCGAACACAAGTTTAAAATAATCAGACTCACAGATACTCTCTTTATTTTTGTTTTAGTTATGGTCCTGCTTAATCATATGGGTATTTACTGTATATGGACAAGGGTGTAAGAAAATGGATGGATGGATGGAACAATTCTGGACATAAACTTACAGAGCAGATGTAAGTAACATTACATGCCGACAGAGATCTGAAGTTCAGTGAAAACAAATGACATGGATTAGTCAACCACAGGTGGCGTAATCCAAGTCATGCTACAATGAAACATCATCTCTGCTGCCTTGATAGCAAACTGTAAGCTATGAGTTTTTGTCCACATTGTTTACCTCAGGGGTCCGCCGGCGTTATCTTAGCAACGTTAACATATTCTGCCATCAGCCGTTGCCCACTCTGCATGTGATTTCATCAGCTCAGTTGTAGCTAGGCTATATAGGCAACACAACGGCAACATCTAGAGATTTCGACCTAACCACCCCCTCATTCACTCACTCTCTCTATACACTCTTTCCAACATTTTAAAATTTTACTCGTCACTAGAGAGGGGTGGGGAGTGGGAATGGTTTTGCATCATGGAGTTATCATTTCCTCTGTTGAGCAGATCACAATATTTTCTCATTCTCCTCGATGCTTTGTTTCTGTTTAAGGAACCTGACTTTAAAAGAACTTTTAACAATTGTAACGCAATGGGATAAAACTCTCAGAGAGCCGTGGAAACGGGATCAACCCCACGACTCCGTGCAGATAACACTATCCCCAGCAGAAGAGTTAGCTGCTTCCTTGTTGACGAACGCTCAATCGCCAGCGACTTGAAAGAACTGCTAAGCGAGGGAAAGAAGCGCCCTCAGGAAGGAAGACAGGAGTTATTGAGTTGTATACAAAAGCAGCTTAAAGTGAGGATTAGAGGCAGCAAGGAGGTGGAGACTGGAGAGCAAGCTGCGGCGTGACAAAGTTAAGAGGTTTGTAATCGGGAATGAAGAGGTTCACAAACTTTCTGCAGAAAAAGGCAATCAGAAGCGTGTTAAGTCTGGACAGAGCCAATGAACTGGAGGCAATTTTCACTAGGTTGAACTTAGTAACAAGCTCAGCATCCTCGTTTTCCAACCAGTAGTTCAAGAGGTTCCCCGCTTTCCCTCGAATAAAGGGTTTCCTGTCACACACACAAAAAATGGTTCAACTTCAGGATTTATTCTGCTGCTCAGCCATCGTCTTCAGTCACCACAACTTCCTGTATTCTAACCGTAAGATCTTTACAGTACACCTCAGATTTCCAGCACAAGTTAGTCACCTTAAGATATTCTTGTATGATTCTGCAGTTGTTGGGACTGTAAGAGATACGAAAGTGGCAGAGTCCGGAGAGTTGGTGGACCACTTGGTGACAAAACAATACGAACAGGACAGAGGAGGCGATTGTCAACTTCAGGAGAAACAGACACATACCAAAGACTATTTCGACAAACGAAGAAGTAGACGCTGTATGTAGCCTGGTGTTCACTGGAACAAGAGAAGGACTGCAGTTCCTGAGGAAGCCTGGAGGATTCAGTGTTTGCACACAAATGCTGCAGATTTTCTAGAAGTCAGTTTTGGATGGTTCAATCTTCAATGTCATCATTTGTTGGGGTTGCGACATCAAAATCAATGATTTGGAAAGGCTTAATGCCCTGGTGAAGATGGTTGATTATCATCTGGAGCATCTGGAGATGACTGTAAAAAAGGAAGAACATTATAAAAAATACCCCTCATCTTAATGATGCTTTTTTTGCTATAGCATTTTCAGACAGACTTCTTAGGTCTTCAACACAACACTGCAGCGAAGGAATCTTCCTAACCACAGCCAAGAAAATGTCTCTGGAGAGAAACCTGGTCAGCTTGAGTAACTGCAACATTTTGTTTCCCTTTGGGATTTTGGCAAAGTAATTTAAAACCAAATTGAATTAAACACAATCCTCCCCTGCAGGCCCCCGGAATAGAACAGCAGTCAAATATTTCAGAGTCATTTGGTGCATTTCACCAAATGACTCTGTATCTTTAAATGTAACCATAGGATTTGTAATGTTCAGTTAACATTGCCTTGAAAAGCCAAACTGTTTGACCTTTGATGATCTACTCTTATTAAATATTAGAATAAGTATGTGGTCCATTTTCCAGATTTTTCAGCAAAGTTTCAGAAATTTGCCTTCAGCAAGAAACTACTTACTGGTAACAGGGGAGGCTACGGAGGACATTTAATGCCAGGTGCAAAATGAAAGAATATACTAAAACACCCGCCATTTAAAGCCTGGACAGATTTCTGTCCTGGTGCTACAATCCTTGCTTTGTTAAATGACAAAACTGTACAATTTCTTCATAATGGAGTGGAAATCAGTAGAGAATTTATCCATAATACCAATGAACGTGAACGTGTGACTTATTGTATTCTTGTGTAATCTGTGGCAACACATACAGCCTTTCATAGTAATCTCATAATGGAAAATAAGTTGAGAAATAAAAAAATGCAATTTAATAAGAAACACTGTCAAAAGCACAAACAAGCTGTTTTTGACTGAACCGTCAGTACTGTTTGTACAAGAGCATTCTGGTTTTTAACGTCAGGATTGATGAATGTTCTCCAAATTTGTAAATTCTGATGTCGGCCTTTAGATTGAAAGGGTTGTGAGTAAAAGCCAGGTGCTGCAGCCTTAATTTGGAAGTATCAGTGACACAAGCTTGAACAGTCAGCTGTGTGTTGACAAAAAAATACATAAAAAATTAGAAAGGAATGTACATATTAGTAATCTTTGGATAGTGGTTATCTCTTCTACTTAGCCTAGCAACAATTTTTAAAACAATTGCAAATAATTAAACCACAGTGGTTTTATCATCAAAAACTGAGTCATGTAAAGTTACTTCACAACTATGGAGAAAACATGAACTCAGTGTTCCTTAAAGACATTTTATGATCAACATCATCATAGGAAGCACTGTGCTGCATTTTGAACAATCTTGAATTAATAATGGTAGTGTGAATTTATGCTTTGTAGTTAATCTAACTCGCATAGGCTTCACTTTTAGATGAGACGTCATCATGAGACAAGCTAAAGAAATAAAACTCAAAGTAACACTTTATTTGAAGGGGTGTGTATAAGACTGACATGACACTGTCATAAACGTGATATAACATCTGTAAATAACATGAAGGAGTCTTTATGAATGTCATGAAGTGTGATTCGGCAAATAATGACACTTAATACAAAGACGACACATTTATTGGACTTTTAATACAATTCTGAATACTACTTGGCATTAAACATGTCATTATTTGGTTATTAATGACATGTTTAATGTTGAAACATTTAATGGAATTTTTATGCAGGTTTTAATGGAAATTTTCTTTAAAAGTGTCATTATTTACCAAATAATGCAAAGTTGACACTTTTAACAACTTTTAGTTCAACTTTACATTAAAAGTGTCATTATTTAATGAATGACACTTCTTGACAACAGTCAAACATTCATAGACTCCTTCATGTTCCTATTTGTTATTTCATGTTTATAACAGTCATATCAGTCTTATGCACATCCCTTCAAATAAAGTGCAACAAAACTCGGTAAAGCAGCTGTTATTATATGTATATCTATAGAAATCCCTTGAGTTAGTCATTTTCAGTTGTGTTGTTTTCAGTACAGAACTGGAAGGTGGTGTCGATTGTTTTTGTCATTTTTCCACAGCCAAACGGTCTGAGGTTTTACTCCAGATCTCACTGCAGAATGTTTCCTGTGTGTGGAGCTTTTCTCCAGTTGTTGTTGTTACATATGATAATGGGGCGTTCAGTATGTGTGAAATTTTCCATAACAGCAGATCAGTTTTAAGACATAGGAGCAAAAATATTGAGAAAATTAAGGATTCTGAACAGCTGATGGAGCCACTGTGATCCACTGTCCACATAGTGTCATTTTATATCTTCAGACAAAAAAAAAGTTGTCTCCATCTTCCTCCCTGACGACTGTTGCCACTGACCAGGCCTGTATCAGACTCTCTCCTCCTCCTAACCCCCTGATGCTCGCCGATGTGATCTGAAAGACTCTGACATGTCACTGTAACTCAGACAGAGCCTCATCTGTACGCGTCTAATAAGCTCCGGCTGTGTATGTGACAGTTAAAAAGAAGAAGGAAGAAAAAAAAAAAGCTAACCTGTAATACCACTTCCACACTTTCTGCAACAACCCTGTGGTGCCGCTCCAGACGCACCGTCGGGTCTCCGAAGGCGGAATATTGACATACGAACACATTTAATACACGTTTATGTCAAACAATGCTAACATCCTGTGACAGCCTGTCTGTTTCCCGAACACATTTTGACATACGGATGTGTAGGACGCATCTTAATGACATAAAACTGATGCAATGTGCACAATCAATAAAAACGCAATACCCTCTTTTTTTTTCTTTTTTTTTTTAAAGTCTTTAAAATGTAATAAAAAAAAAATGCATTTTGGTATTCGTTCCCACACAGGGATATCACATGAGCTGCGTATGATTACAACGTCTGTTTCTCAGACTTGATGGAAGCTTACGTTGTTAAAACCTTACAGTCCCCCCGGAGTTTTAAACTGGGAGTAAACATCGTGTGGGGATCCAAAGAGCTCAGGGATTTATAGAGGCCTCAAGGGAACTTGAAATCAATTATTCCTCTTTTCTGAACGTTTGGAGTTTTAAATAAACTGCCAGCCTACTAAATAAGTCTGTAGAAACCCTAACATATGATAATGGGGCGTTCAGCATGACTTTACATTCTGAAAAAGATGAACCCGCCTGGAATTCTGTTGCATATCAGAGGGGGGTTTGAAGGTTATGTCTTTAACATGTCAAAACAACCATTACAGTTTTGTTCAGGTGCAATTAAATCCCTTTTACAGAGGAAAAAAAGAAAAAAGAGATTAGTTGTAAATGTGTGAAGTTTTCCTGATATTTAATGCAGATTTGTCTTAAGTTTTTTTGTGTGTTTGGGCAGCACAAAGATGGGAAAAGATACAAGGACCTCAAGGTTTGTTGGTTTTGTTTAACAGACTGAAGCGTTCTCCACAGTGAACTTTTTAGACACATTTATTGGGCCGATAACATTACTCAAACACAGTGTATGACCATTGTAAACAACAGAAAAAAAAAGGCATCAGCTCACACCGAGAACCCCTCGAGAATTCAAAGTGTGCCAAGCTGTTTAAAATTCTTAACTTTAGTATATTTTTTTATCCACTTCAAATCTTCTTTATATATCTTTTTTTTTTTGGATTTCATTCTTTAATTCATCACTTTTTCTTTACATCGTCGTTTTTCTCCGGTATCGATAATAGTAGTAATATGTACAACACGAGGCCCCGGGACGCTCCGCGCCGGATTGCCCGTTTCCTGTAGCATGACTCGGTTTTGGGAAAAAAAAATCAAATAAAAAATGACATAAGTAAGGCTGTGTCGTCTTTGTTGCTTTCTGCTGATTACATGCCCCGTAACGGGTGACCGTGATGAAATGTTCGTGCGAGTCCCGTTGACTGCTTAGTGCTGACCGGTGGGTTTGTCATTCGATGGTACCACTGATGGCAGCATCTTTTTTTCTTTATGTACAAAGGCTTTAATGTCCCGAGGTTGTCCTGTTGGCTTGGAGGCTATCAAATCATTTTAGTTTTTTTTCTTTTTTTAACTATAAGTGTCTTCTATTTTGATTGCTCCTCCTAAAACAGAAAAAAACTCATCTGTATCAAAATGTTAATATAGATGTAGTCATACAGTGTAAGGAGGGGAGAAAGGATGTGTTAGACTGAGGGCTCTAACAGTTCTCAATGTATGAAAAGAAGAGTCTTTTCGTTTGCAAGTTCTCTCGCTCAAGGAAAAAAAAAGAAAAGTGATCAGTTTCTTTCTTTGTACAACGTCATGAAAGATTCCCAGATGAGATGAAGCCTTTAGACCGATGCCACATTCCGACGTCCCGCTCCGCCTGCCTCGTTCCTGCTCTCCGTCCCCGACATTCGTTTCTTGTCCTGGCTCGTCCGTCCGTAGGAAGGGCGGAGGGAGGGGAGGCGCCTACTTTAGCAACCACTCGTTCACTGCAAGAGACGGGGGTAGGGGGGAGAAAAAACAAAAAAAAAAAAAGCAGCAAGAATAATGATTTGTATGTAGACAGAAAAAGAATTGCTGTAAAAGTATGGCACCAAGCGCCACAGCTCAGCTGTTTTGCGGCGTTATTCGCCTCCCTCCACCTCCACCTCCTGCTCTGTGGGGCGGCCATATTTCATCTTTAGCCACACGCTCTGTTTCAGAGGGATGTTGCCCGCGTGAGTGAAGTGAATGTAAATGTGTGTGTGTGTGTGTGTGTTGACTGCTGGGCTGGAGGTGGAGTTAAGGAGGGGACTGCTATTTTTCAAGTGCCAGCCTTGAAAAATGTAACGGCGGTGTGGAAAACACTGGGTTTATTAAAATGGGGAACTGGCACGTTTGTTTAACAACATAATCAGATGCTTAAAATACACCTAAAATAACTCTTCACTAACTAACTACATTGTCAGTAAAGTAACATCGACGTGTCCTTTTTGGGTTTCTCTCTTTGCTCACAATACATATGTGGAGTCAATAAACACGGACAATTTGGATGCTTTATTGTAATTAGCACCATGTGAAAGTGTGCAGCGAATATTAGTGTTAAAAAAAGCAACTGATGATCGAAATCCCAAGAACAGTTTTTATCTACTCCACATCATGACATGAAGAGAAGTTTTGTCTTTATTGGTTGACTAGGAGCGAAAGGAGATAGGCATGTGAAAATGTTCAGAAGGCCTGTATAGTGTTAATATTTTTCTGTAGAAAAATCAACATATACTGTATGAAGTGAAAAATGCTTTAAGCAGTAAGGTACTTGTGAATCGCTTAGATATTTCATGGTATTCCCACTAATACTAAGAGCTGATTCATATCTTTGTCGCACCAACTTCCTCATCCCACATGTTTTCTGTTGGTTTATTCATTTGCAATCTTGCTGGCCTCCAACCAAGCTGTTGAAACCTTATTGGTGTGTTTAAAGTTATGAACTTGTTCATGAGTATTTCCACTTCAGCATAAGCTAATTGGACTTTTTCCAGTAATCTGGCGTAAACAAGCTCCACATTTGAGAAAAGAAGCCATCGCCCCATACCTGAGCCACCACAAACATGCTTTATTCAACATGAGGCCTTACATGGGCTTCTTCCTGACAATAGGTGCGTTTGAATTGTTACAGGTAACAGTGGAGCTGCTTTGATCACCTTTGTGTGTGGATCATTGGCTTAGTCTTTGCCATTTTGGCTCGTCTTTGATCCGTTCTAATGATAGTTTTTCCGATTCTTTCATCGTCTTTATGGATTTGTTTTACATTTCGAACAGATTTAGCCAAGCGGCAGTTTTTTAGCTGGTTTTCCCAGCTAACATTCTGATCAAAGCACATCGGTCTTTTGAACCGTGTCTTTTATTTTCCCGGAGAGGAGTACGTAAAAACGACGGGAGGAATGGAAGGAGGAAAGAAACAATAGAGTTCAGACAGAAAGAATAGAGACAGGATGCATGGATTGCAAAGACAGAAGGAATGGAAGGCATGAGGATAGAAAGAGTAAGAGCACAAAGAAAAAAAATAAGGACATAAAGGAGTGAGGGATAAAAGAAGAAAGGAAAAGAGCAATCACAGAAAGAGAGGAAAGAACAAACAACAATTTCTTTCCCCTGATATTCCTATTTTCTTTTTTATTCTGCCCAGAAAAATTATGAAATCAAATTTCAAGTTTTTTCAGATTTTCCAGAAACCCTATGTTTTGTCAGTAGCAGTCCAGAAGCATCCCATTTATTACATTAGTGCTGCTGTTCATTCCTCAGACGGAGGTGTGGGTCTCGTTGTTCCCTGCCTTGTATTCTCCTCAACTTACCAAGACGTGTTCACGTATTCAAGCTAAAATTAAAGACTTCCGTTCTCAATTTTAGCCAGAAAAATTTCCACTTGCAAAAACAGTTAGCTTAGCAATGCATTAGCTGCGTTGCCTGTACGTCATTGTCCTCGGTGCAGGTGCAAGCTTTCTCCCTCACAAACTGTTACTCAGAAGGAGAGTTTGTTTTTTTGGAGTGAACAGTGCAGAACAGAAGAAGAATGAGGGAACGAGATACAGAGAAAAATGGTCATGCTTTTGGGTGAACCACGGTACAGTAAACCCCACAATGAGCAGAAGGCGCCGAGGCTTACAGCTCACCTTAAACACATTTTACGCTCCAGGAGTGACAATTCAGAAACTTCATATTTGGCCAGAAACAGTGAAGAGGAGATTGGAAGCTGAACTACAGTCATAACCAAATGGTTTGATAACAAAAGAAAAAATCATTGAGAAATTTACTAAATCAGCCAAAGAGAAACTCCAATCAGAGTAGAAGACGACTACAAAGCAACTTATAAAGTAAGTTTAACATTTCAAAATTAATTCCAGGACAAACCTTCATTTTTGGTCCTCTAGTCTAATGAAACAAAAATGTAAGGGTTTGGTTTTGATCACCATAGTTACGTTTGGAAGAATAAGCAGAAGCTACAAGCCTTGGAACCACATCCCAACACTTAAATATGAAATATGTAGTAACATTATAGAAGTTAACACAAGGAAAGAACATCATATTCATCTATCAGGACCTGAGCTTGGAGATGCTTTGGGCCAAACATGGTCTTCCATATAGGAAACAGCATTGAGCATGAAGCCCATTTAGCTGCCAAGTGGCTTCTTAAGGACATCAAAGTCTGTTTTTATTTTTTATTTATTTATCTTTTTCCTTCTTTAATTATGTAAAGCACCTTGAAATGCCTTGCTGCTGAAATGCGCTATGAAAATAAAATTTGATTGATTGACTGATTGAAAGTCAACATTTTAGAGTAGTTAGTAGATTAAGGTCCCAATGTCAATCTCATGAAATAAAAGGTCAGCGGTGGTGAAAAGGTGTTTGTAAGCAAAGGGCCCCACAAACAAGAGTCGTTTACGTCAACTCAGTCAGGAGGAATGGGGCAAAATTCAACCAAACTATGCGAGCAGCTTGTGTTTGACCAATGACACACAGCCTAATACCGACTCTGCAAAACTATAAGAAAGAGTGCGTTAACATCTGAATTTGATATCCTTTAGGACATATTGAGTTTTAGCAGGATGTTGGCTGTAAGTTTAGTTTTGCACGTTCCTTCAATCACCTGACGTCACTGGTTTGACCCAAATGTGTGTGTATATATATATATATTTATATATTTTTTTTTTTACTTGGTGTTAAAATAAGTCACCTTTTTAAACTAGAGCAGTCCTAATAAAACTATTCTCTGCAGAAAGTGGCAGCAAAAGCCAGTAAAAGTGGCGTTTGTACCCCGGTACTGAAGCTTCTGAGCCCTGTTGTTAGGACAGTCCTTGCCCTGCATGCTGAAGTTGATGTTGGTGCGGATGCAGCGGTTGTTCAGCGGCTGCACGGGGCGAACGTTGTCGCTCATGCTCAGAAAGATCTGAGACGGCTGGTTCTGGCTCAGCAGCCGCAAGGAGTGCATCTAGGTGGAGAGACAGAGGAAGGCAAAGAGACGGAGTGAGAGGCTTACCGAAAACTCCTTACGCCGTTACTTTCTGGGGACGAGGCGAGAATTGGATGCATCCTTTAGTAAGGTGAGACTTTCCTGCAGCTGTGGCTCACCTGCATGCGTGTGAGGTACACTGGCTTGTTCATCAGGATCCATGTGGCCGTTTCAAAGCATGGAGGGATGGTCATCGATCCTTCGTAGGTGATAAAACTATTCGTTTCTGGGTAGATCTCTTCTATGTTGAGGCCGGTCAGAAGATATGCATCATCTGCAGAGGAGGAGATGGAGGAAAAGGGAAAAAAAAAGACATAAAAAACAACCATGTCTCAACGGAACCCACTGCGCTCCGGTTGTGTGTTTGAACTTTAAATTTGCCAGAGTTTTTTTGAATTTCATTTTTAAACAATGACTCACCAGTCAAAATACGTTCCATATTCACAAACTATTTCCCTCTTTTTGTCTCACACAGCTCATCTTTTGATCAAATAGCATTAATATAATCTTAATTTGTGTTGACTGATTTTAACACTCAATGCAATATTTAAATCCCTTTCTTTTCTTTTCTTTTCTTTTCCCCGCCGCATTTTCGAACCTGGAGGAAAATCAACAGCACAGTCATATGGACGTTATTGTTTCTGTGCACAAAAGCGTTTAAAACGGAGTCGCTCATGACAGAATGAGACTGAAGTCTGCTTACACGTCCCAGAAAATGGCTCCAGCAGCAAGTTTTAGTAAGACGGAATAGTTTGAAAAATCATCTTGTGCTTTTTTTTTATGACAATTTATCATGTCACATTCACATGACTGCCATTGCTTATTTGGTCGCTTTCCTATCTGGGTCAACTTAAGCATATCGTTTGTTTATTGGGTTAGAAAGTTCTGGTCAGGATTGCTTAGCCATGTTAGCTGAATATACCCATCATACCTCCAGAGTCAGATAAATCAGAATTAGTTAGGCTGGACCCCATCCAAAAAAAATGTGACAACGCTCCCCAGTAAGTACATGGCCTCCATGTTCACACGCTTTCAAACGCAGAGACTCGCCATGTGAAAACAACCCCAGCCGCACATCTCTTGGCTCGTAATAATGTAGCGTTGTGAAATATTTATGACCCTGGACACTGACATGTTGACAAGCGTTGCAGTTGGTTTGAACCCTTCACAACACGCGCTGCAGTTTGACTCTTTCATCACACCCCGGTCTTGTCACCGAGACCTGAGCGGTGGGGGGGGGGGTTCTGTGGAGGGTTCGGTGGGGACAAGCTCCTCGCTGCTCATCGCGCCTTCAGCTCGTGTTTCAGAGCTAATTTCTCCTCGCCTCGCCTTTCGCGTGGCGTCTGCAGTCGGGTGAGTGGCAGGCTGTTGGTGTTGCACTTCAAAAACCCGTTTTATCCAAACCGTCTTCGCTGTCACAATGCTAATTGGACAGACTATCTCTTGCTCCGTGTTCACACTCCACTAGATTTGCTCCCAGTAACTCGTCGTAGTCTGAAGCCTCGGATGACAAAACGGACAGCCTGCTGTGATGGGGTCACCGTGGTGGACGGCTGGAAACTTGAGCACTAATTAAACGGCATTAAGGTTTAGTTTGAGATTCTGCCGGTGGGACGGAATTACAATACAAAAAAAAACAAACATTTCAGACAAAAATGTTCAAGTTTTTGACTGGTATAAGTGCTTTTATTTGCAACAACTATGGAAATGTAACTTCACAAAGGTAACTTGAACGATTATATAAACCAGTTTTTAAATTATGGAGTTATTTATCAAGTGATAAAAGCTATTTCAACTAGCCTGGCTCAATGTAAAGATATAACCTTAACCATCATCATTTCTTTAAAGCGGCAGTATTATGTATTTTCTTGACACTTATACTGTTTCATAGCGAAATCATGGCCTCAGAAAATCCCTCCACCCAATCTGCTCTTTGGTTGAAAACTGGTGTTCTAACTGTCTGTGCTTCCCGACGATTCGTCCTACCTTGTGCAGATATTCAGACCAATCACACAATAGTTTTGCATGGAGAAACGTTTGTCAACGGCATTGTGACCGGAAGGGGAGGACGACATGAGGCTGACAACAAAATGACACAGTTTTTTGTCACGCAGCTACGACAGCGAGAAATGATTTCGGCAGTTCGGCTTCAACCAAATCTAAACCCATCAGATCACATGCAGCGTCTGGCTGACTGTTTCCTAAAGGCCTTCATGTCTGAGCATGTCTGAAGAATATTTATGCGTTAAATACTACCTGCAAAATTGAATTTGCCAATGCTTTAAAACTTACCAAACAAAAGTAAAGTTTGTGGTTTACTTTCACTTTTTGTAACATTTCACAAAATCTTTAAGTAGTCTTATTCTACTTCTAAAATAATTCTCAACGTTACTGGAGGAATTCAGTCAAAAACAATTTGTCACCGTCCTAAAATAATAGCCTAGGTTTTTTTTGGGCCAAGAGATTTTTCTCTCTCTCTCTCTGTTTTTTTTTTATTTTTGCAAAAAATGACTTAGGCCATTATACTAGTAAGGTAATAATATTTGGTGAACAACATATTTTGTGAAATCCAGGCAGGCAACGTTTTTTTTGGGCATTACATCTCAATTCTGATCTCTTAATCATGCATGGTGTGAATGCATCAGTTTGTTTTCACCAGTTGCACATATGTGCATTACGATGCTTTGGGATGGGAGAAACATTGGCTAAAGGACTCAGAAGCATGAGTGGGTGGTGGTGTGTGTGTGTGTGTGAGTCAGCGTGTGTGAGGCGCTGTATCAGACTGAGTTTTTGGACAGCTGTCAGAATCCTCTGCAGCTCCCATCGTTTGGACAGAAAAAATTTCCTCTCGCAGCACAACACCCTCCAGCTGCACCCAAATGCCTCTGGGACTCCAAGCCACCAGGGGTCAGCATGTGTAATCTGCCACTCACCTCCAACCCATTAATCCAATTATTTGTCTTTTCTTTTAAGTTGGCCTCGGGCAATCTCTGCAGTGGGATGGAGTGAGAGATCTCTGGAGAACAGCCGTTGACTTCTGCCGCAGCCAAAAGCCCCCTCCAGCTATCAGGAGTTTTTTTTATTTTTCTCCCCCGGCTGGTATCTCAACGTCTAAATCTTACAACAAAATAATGGTTCTTCCAAAAGATCCTGAACACCAATGCATTGACGGTCCAATCACACCAGGAGCGAAAGTTTCATTTTTCTCAAACTTGGCGAGTCTCAAAGTGAGTTCCTGAACGGACCGACGTCTTACGGTGAAAGCAACCGAGACCAACTGGCACCAGATTATTTACACGACGCATCTGTGGAGTGTCACACGTGATGATGGGTTCGGTTCAAAATACTTTATTTATCCTGCAGGGGAAATGAATGCTGACGTAACTTGCTGTGGAAGGCGACTCTTCGGACAGGAAGTTTCCCAGGTCCAGCATCGAAGCCTCTTGATCGTCATGACATGCAATATGTAAAACCGTCGCAATAAGCAATAAATTAGTTTGTTACGTGATTAATTAAACAAATTCAATATTGCATCATTTATCGTTTTTCTTCTTTCTACCAAAATCTGGATGACAAAAGTTTTCAGGCTGGTGTTTTGGTCTTAAACTAGCCCTTTTATTTGGAGGACAATTGTGTTAACAACGACTTTATAATACACTATTTACTGTTTGTTCTTTTGGATATTTAAAATGTCCTTAAGTTCCTGCGTGAAATGTTTCTTAGAATCTGAAGCTGGTGGATCTGTGAGGCTGCATTCTTAATTTTATTATGCCATTACAATTATATTACTGGGAAATGGTCTCAAAAGAACAATATTATCATTTATCGCAATAACCTCTGGGACAATTTATCGTCCAGCAACAATGTGTTACTGTGACATGGCCTGGCAATAAGCTCCATTTCCAGGCAGGAGAGGAGTAGAAATCGAGCATCTCGACATTCGGACACAATGGGTTGTACTGTAATACGAGACCATGTGTCTGATAAGGCCAGCTTGAAAATGTCACCCCAACTGTAGCACCAAATGGCAACTTCGCCACGAAGTGGAGGCCGAGTGAAGTCATGCTGAGGTCAACAGAGGCGCAGAGTTTTGTTGTTCAGGAGGCTGTTTGTTAGGAGTTGGGATTTCTCTTAATGCTTCTGCACACCAGAAATTTAAGACAATTTAATGCTCCCAAAACGTGTTTGAAGACTTTAGGACTGGTATTGTCTATAAAACATAGTTGAACAGGTTTACTGCACATGGAGTTTACGTAACTGAACAAATGTGGAAGAGATTTGGAGCCAAGAGCTTAAGGTTCAACATCAGTGGCTGACATCAGAAAATCAGCTAGTGGTTAAAAATCCATAGAAGCAAAAATATTAACACTCCTAGAAAGCCTTCCTACTAGATTTAAAGCTGCTGCAGCAGCAGAGTTGGACACCTACATCTAATTAAAAATTTTGGATTGAAAATAAAGCGTCACTCAAGCAAGTGCTTTGGGTAATATATTGTTTCTGTCTTCGAAGAGGAAAAGAAAATGAAGACATAATTGTGAGATTGTCAGATTCCTCTGGAAAAAGTTTAACATGTTTTTCTACATAATGATGGTGGGTTTATAAATGCATAGTTTTATTGTTTCCTAAAAAAATGTAGAAAAGTTCAGGTCAGTGTGGACTTGGAAAGTATACGTGAGATTTAAAGTGCATCTAAAATTCATTCATTCATTCATTCATTCATTCATTCATTCATTCATTCATTCCAATGTAGAAATGATGTTTAGCAGTTGAAGATGTAAGGGGATAAAGTTCAGTCAGAGTAATATTTTAAATTCATGACTTTTAAACATTAATTTACGTCGAGTATTGCAGAGGTTAAGTGGTTATTACACCCATGAATTTTTTTTCTTCCAAAACGTTCCACGGAGCTCAAAATGTCCAACCTGAGACTCCGTTTAGAGGACGGCCGTAGCAGTGCAGGCGCTGTCTGTGGTGGGGTTTCCTGATAGCTGGGTGTTTCATGAGGGATGGGTAATGCGGGCGTCCAGAGACGGGACGTTGTGGAGATCTGCTCTGGGTTATTAAAGGACAGGTCTGCCCTGCAGAGCCGCCTCTGTACTGGACAGGCCAGAGACTGAGTGGCGGTTCTACACAAAGACACTCTGAAGGCTAATAAACTGATTTGGATCTGAAAACTGATTTGTAAACAATATAACACAATATGTACAGATACTTTATTTGTATGCTATTAATATTGCAAATATAAACAGCACCGTGACGCTGTCACTTTAAAATTGACAGAAAACAGAAAAAATATATGATTTTCTGAAAATTTCTGAAATTAAAAGGGATGTGGTGTCAAGTTTTCACTCTCATTGTTTCTTAGTAAGCACTTTTTCACACCACAGGGAATTAGACGGTATGGATTAGATATCAATTTTCAATACTATATACATATATATAACACATTTTATATCATGTTTTTGCATAAAACAGTTATTTATGTTTCATAATAAAGTGCCCACCCTGTTTGGTTTGCATGCAGGACAAACAACCATGCATGAAAATATAGCTGCAATCTAGAGAGACTATTTAACTTAATATGCATATTTTAGTAACGTGCACAGAAGATAATGGGAACATGTAACCTCCACGCAGAAACACGCTACAAAAATGACAAAAAGAGATGGAATCTGTAAATGGGGAAATACTTTTTCACATTGCCACATTGTTCTGGGTCGGGGTGTTAATTATCTTGTTAGCATACTTAGCAACATTTTTTTGTCATTTCAGTGAAGTGCTGCAGACTAAGAGGAGGAAGGTGCTTTTTGTTCGCTCCTGCTGGGAATCAAAAACCAGTTGCCTTCAAAATGACGCAGCAGCAGCAGCTACTGTACGGCTTAGCGAAACATTTAAAGTTAGAATCTAATCGGTGGAGATGCTCCGTCATGTAGACGACTGCTCAGGCACTTACTTTTATATGTTATTCTTGTGATGGTGTCTCTGTTCAGCATGCGATTCAGGAAAGAGTTTGACGTCTCAGCAATCTGGATGAAAGAGAAGCGGGGAGGGAACATGGGAGGAAAAGGGCGAGGTTAACGTTGGTCAAATGTTGAATTGAGCACATCTAAAATTAACCCGGATCCACTCAGTACTTAATCTACTCGGGACGGCGCTCTTAAGTATAGAGCCAATCTTCGTTTTCAAATCTTATTTTTAATGGCCGTGAAATGCTGAAGCCCACTCATGTATTTTTCTCAGTCAGACACTCTTACACAATTTTCTACTGCTGTTCTGTCTTTTTGGAGGAAAAACAAAAGCTCCCACTGGTTTCAAGAAAGCAGGATAAAAAAAAGATCTTATAGACACACGCTGCTGTGGACCAAGAACACAATGCATCTTTATGAATAGGAAATGTGACGCGTCTTTTTTTTCCTCTTTCTTCATCCTGCCATAATTCTATTATAGATCAAAACGAGTTTAATTTCATCAGAGATGAAAGTAAAAAAAGAGGGTTGTTGAATGTGACTGGGCTTGATTTAGTGTTTCCTTTTGAAGCAACAAAACACCCGTCCTCTACCTACAAAGGACGTTTGCCCGCAACTTTCGGGAAAGACAATCAAAGACGCTTTAATCCTGCATTTAAAGCACTTGGAACAACAGGAATCTGGCAAGAAAACAGCGTATAAAGCAGCCAAACAATGCTCTTTGATTTTATTTAGCAAAAACAGTCACTGAAATGCATAAATGTACCAGTGAGCCTCCAAAAGGCTTGAACACACAGTGATAGTCAACAACCTTTTTTTTGTATTAGTCACACCAAATTGGTTCCAAACCTTTACTGCTTAGCACAAGTTCTTATTTACATTGTCAGTTATCCTGGCACTGGAGCTGGTTTCACACAGGTAAAATATACGTTAATTCAACTAAACATTAAGAAAATAACATTTTATTAATGAATTAGCATACATACATAGTCATGGGAACATATTTCACCTAAAGGATGCTGGAACTGATTAGAGTTCAAGAATTACTGATGGTTATTAACCCCAAAAGTGAGAATAAAATCAAACATGATTGACATGATGTATCAATGCCGCTTACGAACACTTTGACGTTGAAAACTATTTTGACTGGGTTGATTAAATAGATAAGCTTGAAATCATTTATACCTCTGGCGGATTTCTGTTTTCCCGCTTGTAATTTTCCTAAAATGTTTCTTCCGACTGGAAGCAACATTAAAGTTCAGCAGAGGCCCAGCAGGAATCCAGACTCGAATGAAGTGAGGATGAAAGAATCTGTGGCGCGCGGACGGCGCTAACGGCTACGGTGACGTCAGGGTGGCTCAACAACCTCAACACCGCGACCCGAACAACAAAAAGGCAAATTGTCAAAACACCAGAAGAAGAATGAAAATGTGGGGCCAACAATGAAGGGTGTTGTGTGTTCGACTAATTCAAAGATGAAAATGAGTCGGACGGATTATTCAGACAAACTTTAGTGAATAAAAAGGATGAGCGAATCTTGCATAATGCAATGCAAAACAGAGTGTTGCAGATCCGAAAACTGTCTCTGGAAAACCCCCTCCATGTTTTTCCCTTCTTCTTCTAACTTCTAAAGCATCATGGGATATATAGTCCATTCCGTTAAAGGGTCCACAAATTGTCGGTTTTGGACCAAACAAACTATGAAACACTAGCTAACTAAATCTATGAAACAACAATTACAACTCAAATAGCTGCTTATATTCAATTATAATATCTCAATAAGTCTTAAGCAAATTGTGGTTATACCCAAAACAAACTGTCAATGAAGGGAACAATTTAATTCCTGCAATGAGAAGAAACCTTTTCCCTTAATTATTGTGCATAATTTGTGACATGTCACTTTTAACAAAATACAATTTAGAAAAACACACATATTTCACAGGATTTTATTATGTTTTGAGAAATGCTCGTCTCATTCTCTGTTAAAAACAAACTTATTGGTTGAATTAAACTTGTTTTGAATTTAACTCTTCAAGGATTATGAATATTTTTTCTCTCAACTGTAAATAAAAATCCAAGGTCTTAAAAGACTGCGATCAAAAATGCTACTCTTTAACAAGTCCTTGCTTTATATTAACTTCAGCTTTAGCATCCAAGGACAACAAATTCTCATTTTTTTTTCAAAAATAATGGTAAGCGAGTTTTCGACTGTCAGTAATGACAAATTGGTTTAAAAACCTCTCAACAGAACATCCATAAGATTATCAATGATCGCCTTTGTATCGACGGGTTGTGGGTGAAGCTCCAACTCTGCACTGAGCGTACAAACATATGAGCAGGAGGAAACTTGCTCGATGCCAAGCTAATAGATAAAAAACGCTCCGTTTTTAAAATGCTGCCCTCGGCATCTGCCCATGCTGCCTATATCAGAAATCAGAGTATTGAACACAGGCTGCTGCTTTTCCAGCTCACGTCCATCCAGCCTAGACGCTTTCTCTCCTTCCTCAACCACGTTAAACATTTCAAATTAAATCTGTAAGTCTGACATAACGCACAGGCTGTGGAAATAACTACAATCCCTGTAAAAGGCCAGGGAACATAAAATCCTATTTAGTGAGTCGTCCTGCGTACTGGATGGTCCTCATTTACTCGGAGGTGCATGAATGTGACCATCATGGGATTGTGCTTCCTGCCCTCCTCCAGGCTATGTGCTTCCTCCTTTCTTCCTTTGCCCCCCCCCCGTCTCCATCAGCTCTGTGGACTTAGCAGCTCTAACGGCCCAGGTGTCTTTCGGCGGAGTGATTAAAAAGAGATGTGCCTGTCATCCACCTCTTTTTCCCGCACGAAAATTACTCAGTCGCTGCCCTTTCCCATCTTCAGGCGGGCATTATGGCTTAACAGCCCCTCATGCTGCTCTGTGGATTTTCCTGCTCTCCCTCCCAACCCCTGTCTCCCTCATTTTTTTAATCTTTTTTTCTAGGAGCTTCCCGAGGGGATCCTTTCATTCAGCAGCAGGAAATGTCTTCACTATAGGTCTGAGTATTAGTGCAGACTGTAAAACATACGACCGAACGTCGCTCTGGTTTAAGACGATCTGTGATGGATTAGGATGGTTTGCATGGTTCGTAATGGAAACAAAAACACTCGGACAGATTGGTCACGCGCCTCCGTATGCCTTGGAGATTTGTTTTTATGTTGTCAAATTACATTTGTCATCTGTTGAGCAGGACGTTTTGCGATGGAGGAAGGGGTTTGCAACCTGCGGCTCCGGAGCCACAAGTGGCACCTTGGACTTTCCACAGTGGGTCTTGAAGACTTTGGCTGCAAATTTGTTATTTATTTATTTTGAATTTGAAGGGAGTATAAATAAAACACATTAACAAGAAATACAAGAGATGCATTTTTTTTAACCACAATAATCTCAACATGTTTGAAAATGAGAAGGAATAAGTAAAAAACAAAAAAACAACAATTTATGAACTCTTACCCCATAAACTGATGCTCTGTTTTAAGATCAAAAAGGGAAATCTCGACTTCAGTTAATTAATTTTCCAAATGATAAATAATCAACAATAAATGCAAGCTTCAGCAAATAGATGTACAGATTTGCATTTATTTTTCTTCCAATTTAGTTTGCAAATATGAGAAATCATCTACTATTTCTTTTTGTAGATATTTATGTATCCAGCCTCCTTTATCAAAACTTTTTGCTACTTTAAAGTAATCAAAAAGAAAAACAATAATATGATGATTCTTGAAAAAATGACATGTATCTTTTTTTTCCCCAACAGGTTTTCAATTTACTAAGATTTCTTTCAACTGGCCACTGTAACATCCATCCATCCATCCATCTATTCTTGCACCCTTGTCCCTTGGCGGGGTCAGGAGTTGCTGGTGCATATCTCCGGCTGGCGTTCCGGGCGAGAGGCGGGGTTCGCCCTGGACAGGTCGCCAGTCTGTCGCAGGACAACACAGAGACACACAGGACAAACAACCATGCACACACACACTCACACCT
>CAEGAF010076563.1:0-26404 GCA_903067075.1 Micropoecilia bifurca
GTGTGTGTGTGTGTGTGTGTGTGTGTGTGTGTGTGTGTGTGTGTGTGTGTGTGTGTGTGTGTGTGTGTGTGGGGCCACCTTGTTGCGTCACGTCAACGGCGACGAGCGTGGAGAGACAACTGGCCGTATCAGAAAGAGTAGAGGGAGGGGAAAAAGAAAAGGATCGGATGAGCGATCATTGCTTTATCAGCTCCATTAAACACACCAGTGGCCTGTAAATTAGGCTGTCACACCAAAACCCACACACACGCACACACACACGCACGCACAGACATCAAGGAGATCTAATAAAAGATCCAACTCGCACATTGTGTAGATTCATCACACGCACGTCTTCAGCAAATCTTCATTTCTGCTAATTTTGATGATGATGGCTTACAGGTGATACAAACCCAGAATTTATAATCTCACAGATAATTGAAATATTGCATAGAGCCAATTAAAAATTGGATTTTTGATCCATAAATGTTGTATTAGTCAATCCAGCCTGTAACCTAAAGAACAGGAATAAGGAAGACTGCAGATATTAGCATCTGTGGAAGCGCTAAGAAGGCTTCCATTGTGCGTATTAATTCAAATTCAAAAATATTTTACTAATCCCAAAAAGGAATTAAATGTTGTTGTAATTCATTAATTCAGATTCTTCAAAGAGTTATTGAAGATGGTGACGGCTGTTGGCAGGAAAGGTGTCTTGTAGAAGTCTGAATTAGGGAGGTTTATGTAAATTTGGTGTCTGAACTATTAAAATAGGGAGTCATAAATGTTTTTAGAATATTTGCATATTTTATTCCCCGGTAGCTATTGACACCAGGAGTATTGTGAAAGAAATCAAATGTTTTGCTCATGTTTGGATATACTTTTTCTGTCTTAACGGTGAAGAAAGGCAATGGACTGAACATAACCGTGATGGACTCCAGAACTCAGAAATTAATCAGAGATCTTCCACCTGATATGGATTAACAGTGGTCTCTCAGTTAAAATGGCAGCAATTAGACCAAGTAGAAATTTCTCTATTAGTGTCTGTATCTGTATTTCAGTTCGTCAGTCAGTTTGTGCTTGGTAATGGACATTAAGTCTCCTGCAGGGTGGAAGGGACAATTAGGCAAACTGGACATAGTGATGCAGAGAGGCAGGTTTTGCCCCAAGAAAACTGAGGTAACCCAGATTGATTTAAGTAAACCGCAGAAGAAAAACTTTACATCCTCTGCTTGCGCATGTGTGGCTTTTCCAGGGATCACCGTTGGACTGGCGACCAATTCAACTCCGTCTTTTCAGCCTCAGGAGCATCCCGGGTTCGGTTTAAAGGATCATTGTGCTCTCTGCTGCCTTTTTTTGATCCTGCAAATTGAACCGTGAAGAACAGGAAGTCCACCCACCCCCCAGCTTCTTCAGAGAGTTCAGTTTAAATTCTTGCAGAGACTCTGGTGGAAGACTCAGTGCCCCGCTTGATTACTTCATCAGTGCAGCGGTAAGACCAGCTGCCCTCCAGGTGATCCTGCTGCAGAAGCAAACCCTGAATAGACACTTTTTCCCCTTTTCTTATTATTTCCCTCTCTTTTTTGTTCATAATCTGATATCCTCTCGAGCTTAAGAGAGAGGCGGATCTCGAGAAATCATGGATGTGTCACGGTTAAGGAAATGATGCGACTGGGAGAAAAGGTCAGAGGGAATGTCGAAAGATAGGGAAGGGATCAAGAAAAAGACGAGTGTGGAGGGTTGTTGAGTGGGCAGAAGAGGAGCAGCTCGTCCGAGCCAAAAAAAATAAAAAAATCAATAAGAGCTTGAAAGTCAACAGCATGTGGGTGGTTAATGGCATAATTCAAGCTCATTAGCACAGCGTTTGACTTGACTGCTTGACCCTTATAACTGATCGTCCCACTCTCACAGTTCCTAAAACTTTTGACAGATAAAGAACCAGCTGAGCTCAACCACCTGTTTCCCAGAGTTTTTACTTCTCAGCAAACACAACCTGACAAGCCCCTCGGTTGTTTGCATTACGACGGAGGAGGAGTTCAAAATTGCTCTTCCGTTGCTCTTTTCCAATATTCTGCAGTAGAAACGCTGTCACACGCAGAAGAAACGTCCTCCCCCCCGTCAGATATCCGTGCTCCCTTACAGTCATTCAAAATTTAATTAAAATGACTGATAACACCCAATCAATGGGGAGTAATTTCTGCAAATGATGCAGCGCAGTTCACAGACTGCGGCCATGTATTGATTCAGCGGCAGCCTGCAGTAAAGCCATTCATCTTCCATTAAAAACAATCCGTTCTAATTGCCCCTAAACTGGTTTTTTAGTGCCGTAGAAGGGAGGAATTATTCCGAGCCACCGTGTGCAACAAATTACACGTCGTTAAAATAAGAATATATTATTGTATGCAGTCATCGTGAGTTCCTGGAGGTTTTAAATAAAGTGCGGTAATGTATGCGCTCATTTTGAATTCCCTGAGGTTTCTGTTGATTGCAGCAATCATGAAAAAAACAGCTCTTACAGTTGGGCAAGAAAGTGTCTTGGTTGAGAAAAAGAACTCCAGGTGCTACTTTTTTCCTTTACTTTCATCTCTACATTTAAGTTAATATCATATCTGGACAATGCTTGTTTTGTTTTGCTCAATACAAAGTCAGATTTAAGGAGGAATAGTTCAGATCTCTTTTGCACACTGTTTAGTCTTTATTCCTGATGATAGGGGACTCTCTGGGCAACAGCTGTTCAATCCAACCAGCCTGAAGGTCGTTTCATGGATGAGAGTTAGAGCAGGCGTTTTTTTCAACTTAGGTCACCCAGAAGCCAAACTGCACACAAAGAAGAAATGGAAAACCCTAACGAAAACGCCAAAACGAAATTCTGATGAAAGTTTTAAGATAAAAATGGACAAAACCAGCAAGTCGACATGATTTCTAATCAAGTTGTCTTGTTGGTTTTGTGTTTCTACAGGCAAAACAACAAACAAAAAACAATCACACCCACCCATATGCATTTTGGTAAATGTGTGTTTTTGCTAAATACACAATAAACATGATCAAAATAATATTATTTTATTTGAACCTAGAGGAAAAAAATACAACATAATATCTCTGACTCTTCCCATTCTAAGACAGCATTCTAAGACCTAAAGGCTTAAGCTGCCTAGCAATTACGAATAGTCAAGTATTATTGAGTTCTCGGCTACCACAAGAAGATGACTCACCATGAGAGAACTACTTGGCTTTTATTGATCGGGTTGCTCCTCAAGATCTTCAGGCTCATAAACAGTGAAGATATCAGTATGATGTGTGAAATAAAAGCTAATTTTAGCTCAGTCTAATCTCATGACAAAAAACTTCTTCAAAAGTCTGGCTCAGAAAGTTTAAAATTTGACAGCTTCTTCCAGAACCTATGACTTTCAGTAGTAGCTGTAGCTGTCCATTCCATACATTCATGCACAAAAATAAACCCTTTATTGACCAGTTTTGACCATCACTTGAGTCTACAACTTCAACCTTCTCAATGCTAACCCTGTTAGCTGCTCTAACTATGTCTAAAATCAACGGTAAGATCCTTTGTTTTTGACTTGTTGAGATCCAGTGAGTTATTGTGAATAACATTTAACATTTCTCCTCTGGAATTTCTGAAAAATCTGTAATTTTTCCAGATTTTTATTGGGGGGTCTTCCATTCTTTTCCAGAACACATAAGTGAAATTTCAGTCTTTTCCAAAGAGCTTACGAATCCTCCATTAATCAGATGATGAGACACATATACTTCCTTAATCTAACCGAATGTAATTAAGAGCTAATCCACCATTCTGAAACCCATCAGCAGGGACTACCAGTTGTGTCTTCCATGTTCTGCAGTAAACCCTGACTTACACAGTCAGCCCTTTCCCGCATTCTGCTCAGTTTTCCATAGTCAGACATTGTACTGCAAGCACAGCCTAATGATCGAAGATAATTTGCTGCTCGGGGTTTCAGAAAAATACTCAATCCAGAGCTGAAGTTTCACCCATTCCCCCGATAAACGCTCCTCTAAAACACATCCATTCGGTTCGCTTTGAAGACAGATTTGCACCACTGAAGTCTACGATCAATCCGCACGCCATACCTGAGAGATAATTGCACTGAAAGCTTCACTGTGTCAATACGGACAGCTTATGTCTACATCAGGAGTGCCGTTTTTACTGCAGTAATGAGTCAGTCAGGTGATGCTTAAAGATTCAAATGGCCCGTGCGGATGAGGAAGGAGTCCCTCTGCTTGCACAGCCACAGTTGCTGCTCCTGAATATCGACTGAGCCTTGTAAACCCATCGGTCTTTCATGCGAGTTGTGCCAATGGCTGAGTTTTTGCTTTCGTAAGGAAGTCACAGACGACTGCGTGGCCACCAGCGAAGCTCCAGGCCAGTTCAGAATTTAAATTTTTTTTTTTGACAGGGTTAACATACGATCAGTGAAAAGTGGCTCCCCGTGGCCCGTCTCCTTCCTTACCCCCCATCTCGGCATCAATCAATACCTGTTAACAAAAGCTCTGCCGGCTTTCTCTCCACTCTCTCTCTCTGCACTCTTATTCATATTTCAGGATGTTATTAGAGAGCGCAGTGAAATGTCAGGATCTTTACAAGGTAAATATCTCCGTGAATGTCACGGGGAGAGTCGAGGGGGTTTGGGGGGGAAGAGGGTTGGAGTGAAAGTACTTTCCTCCAGTGCCAAAGTCGGGGAGCTTCCAGTGTTTGGGGCAGGAGTGATGTCTCTGCCAGCGGCTATTTCACCAAGTCGTTTGTTTCTGCCATGTTCTCAGTGATCACATTGGCGTGGGAGTTTGCATTTTAATGTCTGGCTGCAGAAGGAACTGAGGGAAGATTTAGAGGAAGAAAAAAAACAGGAATATGCAAGCAGCAGTGCTTCTCTCTAAGGGGGAAAAGAAAAGGACCAGATACTAACTACAGTTGAAGGTCCATTTAATGAGTTAACAGAGTTTTCTCTAGGAGTAAACCAACTGCCTGTACCACAAAGGTTGCTGCACACTGACACCCAGCTAGCTAAAAGAGGGCAAGAACACCTTTTCTTCTTCATAACAATGTCAACCTTGGCTGTTTAGACATTTTTTTGGTCTCAAAAGAAACACACAAAGTCATTCTGAATAACTAAGAAGCTCCATCCTTCAATTTTATTTTGGTAAAAGCCACAGTCTTCGAATGGAACGTCTGTTCAGCAGCAGAATGCAGGCTAGTTTAAACAGTTTGTATGATCTTCTTCCATGGCAGCCCCAGACCATCACCGTAACCATGTCTGACTGCACACACGACAGTCATTTTTTGAAATATGACACACTTAACAAGGGGTACATCTGCAAAATGTTCCCATTTAGTGTATTTATATTGTAATGTATTTTTCCATACGTTTTGGGGATCATCTGGATGAAATTTGTTCAGGCAAATTCTGTTCGTTTTACAGTGGTGTTTGCCTCGCAGCTTGCCCACTGACTTGTTGTCCTGTCAAATCATTCAAACTAACCTTAAATGAGACAAGGGAGACCTTCAGGTGTTTCTTGTGACCTCCTGCATGAATCATCAATTCACTGTTGGAGTCATTTTGACAGGCAAACCCATCCTGAGAAAGAGTGGATAGCTTTGTTCCTTAGTAAATCAGCATCTTTTATCAACAAAGATTGTACAGTTTGTACAGGAAGCCATACAGCTGGTATTAGCAAATACCATCATATCATAAACTGTGGCATTTTCATTCAAAGTTATTACGCAATGAAAACTTCCACTTTCTGAGGCTGAGGAATGCAGACCCAGATTAAAAAATACGAGGCTGTGTCTTCACAATCCGCACAGCGCCTCGCAGAAGTCTCTCCTGTCCCTATGGCGGGTAAATCAGCCGTGTCTGGGAAAGCTGTATGTCTGATCAAAGCAGTGAACAGAATGCATTCAAAGCAGGTACCCAAGCTGACTTTACAGCTCATTTCAAGTTGTATGAGGGATGCAAAGGGGCTCCAATGCGGGGCCTCCTGATCAGGAGAGGGAGAATTGCCTTCTTTCTCTTCCCTTCTCCAAACACATCATCCGCAGTGACGACAGCCCAGACTCCAAGGGATCGTTTGCTATTTTTGAGTTGCTTGTTTTTTTTGTTCTCTCTCTCTTCTAGGTAAACATCTGCACGATGCCTCCGAACGACCGGCCGAGTGCAAAGAAAGAAAAGACGACGAGGAACAAAGTCTTTGTGTTCCCCGGTCAGCTTCCAGGATTGTTGGACGCCTCTGCCTCCGTTAGGTAACAGCGAACAAGAGCAATCAAAGATTCATTTGACAGGAAGCAAGAAGGCACAAGACTGCCGCTTTTCCAGAACATGGCTCTTCATGGCTGGTGACAGCCAGAGTGACAGCAGCTCCTGTATGACCTCATTCGATTGATGCCTCCTTGAGAAGACGTCTCCTTTCTGTTTCTGACAGTTTCTTGTCTTCACTTCTCGCTTCCTGACCGTCCGGGGTAATTAGGAGATCCGTCTGACAAAGCAAGGCCCGACTCTCTATTTACCTCCCGGACGAGCTCTGTCGGGGCCCGAGCGCTTACACTTTGTCAGATAAAGATTCATCTTATCTTTTTTTTATTTTTTTTACACATAATTGCCCGCCTCGCATTGCTCAGTTTCAATTTGAGCAGCTAGGGCCGTGGAAAGACGCAATTTGTCTCTGATAATTACGAGAATTGTGAAGGAACTTGTCAGACTGAAATCTCCCAATTATGGTGTCCATTTAACATCTTACCTCAGACTCCAAAATTGATCCTTTAGGCGTCACCAAAGCCTTTATTTGCAAGGCTGATGTGGCACGTAAAGCCGTGAGCTGAACTTTAAGAGGCAGAACAACCCTCAGCTTACCTTCCATCCTGCTTGTGATGACTTTTGCTTGCAGGGAGGCTGCTGCAGCCTCTAACAGGTGCTGCTGAGTGAACGTCTGATGCCACAGTGCCACCTATTGATGAAAATTCTTTAAAATGATGCAAAGGCACACATGCCTGGTCATTTTAGCCCAATATTGCCTTTCTTATTCTGCTTCTGTGCAATGTAGTTTGATTTTAGGTTTGCTCCTGCACCAGAATAAGAGGATTCAGACGTAAAATGAGAAATATGAGAATTTCCCGTCTTCTATTCTGCAGTAAAACGGCCTGTTTGGAGAACCTGTTGATTTGTCTTTGGTAAAATAGTTTTAAGCGTTGCCCAGGTCCTGGTACAAAGGGAGAAAATAAAGCAGAGCAAATCTCTCATCCATTGCAACTGTGTGCAACTAATCTTGTTGCTCGGGCGGAGACGAGGTCTAGACATGTCGCAGAGGCAACAATCATCCATCATGTCCGATTATGCCATTTAGATGTAATTGCAAACCCTAGAGGATTGTTCCATGCACTATAAAAATGCACATGCAAGCGCACCGCAAGCACCTGCGATGTTGGAGAGAGAGAGAGAGAGAGAGGAAGGGTGGAATATCAGTTTTGGCTGGGCAGGCAGCACCTCCATGCACATTTCACGGACAATCAAATTAGAGCTGGCGTTCGATACATCACTGACAAATTGTTTATTAAACAAAAGGCTTGAATTGCAGCCGAGAGAAATTCAGGCGAGTCCTGCGCCCTTGTAAGGAAGGCAGCCCGTTCTCCTGGAAACTCGCCTTTTAAGTCCGTTTTCTTTAAGCAGGAGCGATTGTCTGAGACCTTTCGGAGTCGTAAACACCGGAATGCCACCGCGTGAATTAGATCACGAGTGTTTTGAGTTCCTGAGGGCCCACCCACGGCCCCAGGAGTCTGTGGTCAAAAGCATCCAGCACAATGTTAAGATAATGTACTCCTAACATTTGTTTCCTGTCATTTTTAAGAGTCAGGAAAGCATAATACTTACATATTTTCCAGTAAATGGAGGTCTGAAAGCAGTGATTTAGAAGGAGACAGATGCTCTTATTGTCACAACTCGAGTAAAGCTTTGGTGAAGATGTATGGAACCAGTATTTGGAACTAAGCGAACCAGAGAGGGCTCCAAAAGCAGGAAGCGGACTATGGCGCAGGGAATTATGGGTAAATACAACCTCAGCAAACGTTCGAACGGAGCGCTAGCAGGAGGTGAAATGACTTTTTACTTACTGATCAAACTCTCAGCTATTTTCTAAATTGGGAGAAAACGCTCGGTTTAAAACTTTAGAAAGGCTTTGCGCATTTCATGTTCATCTAGTTTCAAAGTTAAAATATATGACAATCCATCAACGGAGGACGTTTGAAAGAGCCGTGTTAAATATTCCAGATGCTACGCTAACAAAACTGTGACTGATTCACTGGTTGGGATAAAACAAGTGACAGCCCGCCGGCGGCGGCGCGGGCGGGGTTTGAGGAGCTTCCACTGGATGTTTTGACGTGTTTTGACACCCGCCATTCCCTCACGTCGCGGCGTCTGCTCCGCTGCTCGTTCGGTAGAGTCACACAGATGTTGAGCGTTAGCAGCTTTATTTTAAGGAAGCAACAAAAACAATAAATCGCCCAACCGGCTCTTGAACCTGTCTGTTACCGGCTGCGGTAAATCACAGCGCCGGTGGTCCATGAAATGTTTACTGTACGCTGACAAGCGCAGTCGGGCGAGTGAGGAGGAATGTTAAACAAAAGTGAGGAAACACCGTCCGCCATCAGAGGATGAACGTGTCAAGCTTAGCAAATATAATTGTCCACTGTGGGAGATTGTGTTTTTTTGTTGTTGTTTTTTTACTTTGTTGGAGTGGAACTTCACCTGAAAGCTATCTTTGACAGGAAGCGACGAAATCTCATCAGATTAGGTCTGCTGAAGCGGCGAGGAGAAATGAAAAGTGCCTCTCCACCTCTGGGGGACTTTGGGCTCCATGATGTTGGGGTTTGGTCGGTTGGGGCTAAAAGGTCAACTCCTCCGTTTCTCCCGCCGACGCATTGTTCCCTCGCGAGAGGTGACGGCGTCTGTCAATCAGGACCTTTGCAGAGGGACAAAGGCCATTCAGAGGCCGCCGTGAGAAATGTCAGGGATGCTGAGATAAAAAAAATAAAATAATAAATCAAAAGTGATGTTCGGCCTTAGGTGGAGTTTGGGCAGCTTCATGCAGACATTTTCCAGCTTATGTGTGGTCGGTAGGTGACGCAGCGTGATGCATGTCTTTAATAACAGTCCATTAGCTCCGTGTGTGTGTGTGTGTGTGTGTGTGTGTGTGTGTGTGTGTGTGTGTGTGTGTGTGTGTGTGTGTGTGTGTCTTTAAAGCAGGAGGTTGTGCAGAGGCATGTTGGCGACTGATGGGCTGTGCTGGTTTTGCTTGTCGGTCCCACTGGGACCAGACTGGACTGCTGTCTGTTAACCTTAACCCCTAAACATATTTTTCTTTCTCCCTCCCCTCCCAACTCCCACACACATCATCATCGCAGTATTTTGTTAGTTCCCTCCAAAGAAACTAATAAAAGTTTTATATTTGGTTTTCAACCTGTGGCTTCAGCCATGTATCTTTATACATGGATTATTCCTGCAATCACTGGATTATTTTTCCATCGGGTGCCATCAGAAAACAAGTGGAGTTAAAATTTTTATCACTACATTTTATGGCACTATTGTGAAAACGACAAAAGTGAAGATAAGAAATATTTTTTTAAGTTACTTTATGGCAAAGCTATTTAGCGCAAACACTTCCCTCGTAGTGCAATTCTTTAGGACGCAGACGACTTAGAGTATTGCAGTTTATATCACACAGTTATTGCATTTATTTATACCTACAAATATATTGATATTTATCGACACTGATTGGAAAAACAATTAAATAGCAATCCCCACATAATGACAGCTTTTTTTTTTCTTTTAAACAATCATTAATTGAAGTTCATTGTGACAACCAAAAACCTAAATTCTTATCATGACAAGAACTTCACCACAATAAATGATAAACGATACAATACATGCCCACCCCTGCTGGAGGAATAAATAAATTGCACATTTGTGCAGCGCTCTGGTAATAGTTGGCCCAGTTAGTTCAGGTGGACAATTTGAAGCTGATTTATCCTCTTGGTGTAATAAAAAAAAAACCTTCGAAGCTTGACTTTTCGCAAAAAAAGCCCTGCTTTTTAAAACTTCTCCACAACAACAAACACTTCCATTTCTTGGCTCTCTTACCGCATCTCGTTTCTACAAAACTTGACTCCGTAGGCTGCTATTTGAAGTAGTGGCACCAGAACCAGCGCCAGCTTCTAAAAACACATGTTGGAAAGCAGCGCAGTCGCTCCCCTTCCCCACACAGATCCATTCAGCACCGCACACGCGCTGACAGAATGCACCAAAATCCACTGATCTCGCCCACCACAACAGCAGGCCATAACTAATCCATCTCCCACTACATGTTTTTAATGAGCCTCCATAACCATAATCCGTATGGTGCAGCGCGGCTCGGGCCCAATCGAGCTGGGTTTTTTTCTGACTTTGTGCTGTCAGCAAAATGTGACAAGGGACACGTGTGTGTGTGTGTGTGTGTGTGTGTGTGTGTGCGTTTGTTTGTAATACCTTGTAGGAACGATTTTACTGACATGTACTATGTTGTGGGGACTCACTGCACCTTGTGGGGACTGAAGCCTTTTAGCTGTTTCTGGGCCAGGGGATAGATTTAGGACCAAGGTGTGAATTGAGTATTGTTTATGGTTAGGGTTAGGTTTAGGATAAGGGTAAGGTTTAAGCTGTAGAAATGAATGGAAGTCAATGGAAAGTCCCCACAAAGATAGCCACGCAAACATGTGTGTTTTAATGTCCTTGTGCGTGTGTGTGTGTTGCTGTCACAGAACATCTGCGTTGTCGGTGTGCCATCGCGGCTGACGATTTCCCATCTGGTAAGGGAGGGAGGAGTGTGTGTTTATTGTCGAAAGCGGAGGACTCGGCCTGTTTACCTGCCCTTGTCTGAAAATGCATCCGGATTATCCGGGGGCAGGTGATGGAGCCGCGGTGCATGAGCGTGTGTCTGCGTGTGAAAACAAAATGGCTGCTAGGCTCTTTTCAGAAACCCCTAAAGGGAAGCAAATTAAAGCCCCGTGGGGCCAAATTAGAGGCAGCTAACCAAGTTAGAGATCAGCAGCGAGTGGAGTCTGACTGGCAGGACTGGACTGATTTCAACACACACACACACACACACGGACACACACACACTACATCCACACACCTGTCTTTGTTTTGCCAGTGATCAGGATAAGATAAAAGCCAGTTCCTGACAATAGCAGCCTCTCTTTTGTGGAGTCCGCAGGGAGATCCTGGAACGGCACTAACATATTCCTGTAGGTCGGCCTGTGTTATTGCAATACATTTAAACTGATTTAAACCTCAGAGTAGAGGCTAATTTCTAGGAAATCACGTTAGGTTTTTATTTGTCCATGCATTTTCTTCTTACTGTAAAACAATCCTCGACGAGAACCTAAAATAACGTCTCTGTAAATTTAGATGAGACTAACAGTAGATTAGTACAAAAAAAGGTCCTTTGAATGAAATTAATTGCAGTGTTGCTCAGAGAAAAAAGGAGGATGATACATTTACAAATGCCAAAATTTAACTGATTAATCTGACATTAAGTTGAGTTCGCAGTAGTTGTTGACACTCAATTTTATTTAGGGGTATCAGAATAAGCTAAAAGGATGGTGCTTTTATTCACTTTGAAAGTAAAAAAAACTTATGTAATGTTCATTACACCGACTTTGTATTTCTCTAAAATACATTGAATTATTGTACACTTGTGTCTTTTTGTGGTCATTCATGGAATACATGTAGATGTTAGTCTGTTTGTATTTATTTATTTGTTTTGGCACTGTTATCTTGATTTTAGACTAAATGTTTACCAAAGTGTTGACATCTTGGTCATCATCACAATACATATTTTTCTCGTTATTTATCATCTTTCCTCTGCCTCCTGTCTTAACTTCATGTAAATCACACCTTGTTGCTCTTGACGTAGATTAAAAAGTGCTCCGTTGATGAAGACTGATCATTTGGGGCATCAGAGTAAAAAACAAACAGATGCCACACTTTTCAGACATTTCTAACCCCCCCACCCCCCCCACCCCCCCCAAACACTTAACATCTTCCTTTTACTTACAAATTATGCTTAACTTTGTTGTGGTTTCTCACATGTAGTGGCAATGAGTTAAATAGTTTGGCAAGGTTTAGAAAAAGCCCCGCTTTTGTTAATTCACCTGCAGTCTGACTGGGTGGCTTTTAGATTGAGGTGGAGCTTCAACACAGACCACCATCGCCACCATCAGGATGAGGTTGGAACGGCAGGGTCATCCAAAAGTTGATTTGTTCATGCATCCAAAAAAGAAAAAAAGAGTGAGAGTCTTTAACCTTTGGCACTGAAAACATAACATTTTCACAATTCTACCATCATTTCTTGTAACTAATACATTTGTTGATATGTTAAAAAGCTGAACAACTTTTTAAGTACTTTTTTTTTGGTGGAGTTTGGAAATCAAACAGCGTCCTCGTGATCCCACTTTGAAACATCATCCCCATCAAAAGATTGATAACAGAGAGCAGCTTCCCTTTTTTCTTGTGAGTGATGGACGTGTACACACACACACACACACACACACATACACGTATATATAAACATATCGGGTGGTGGTGACATTTGTGAAGGTGGACCGTCATAAATCTCCGTTTTATGAGCAGCTCCTGCTGAACCCAGCAGACTGCTGACCACGTTGCCTTGACATTCAAGACCATAATGTGTAAAAAGAAAAAATGCAGACCTGGAGGTT
This sequence comes from Micropoecilia bifurca, assembly GCA_903067075.1. Taxonomy (NCBI): domain Eukaryota; kingdom Metazoa; phylum Chordata; class Actinopteri; order Cyprinodontiformes; family Poeciliidae; genus Micropoecilia; species Micropoecilia bifurca. The sequence continues at coordinate 12,752 of CAEGAF010076563.1, forward strand.
TAAACTCCCTGAGAGATGTGATTGATTTGCCCCATGAGGGCAGTGAAAGGTTCGCCGTTGCAGGTTAGACTTGTATCTGTTTTTTGAGATGAATTTGCTAGTTACAATCATCATAAGTGGAGGCAGAGACGTCTGAGTCCTTATCACATCCTGATCTATGAGAGAGAAGTCAATCAGTCACTGCAGACAATTAAAAAAACAAAACGTGAGATATTTCTTTTTTCAAAATACAAGTGTTTTAATATTTTTCACAGTGGGACATTCCTGGATCCACTCCTGATTTGATATCTCTGTTATGCTGATCTTCAGGCATCAAACATTAACCTATTTTTTTTTTGTAATTTGTCTATGTACTTTGTGGCGTCAGATAATTTAGCAGTTCCAACGCCGACTGTTCTAAAAATAGCTTTAAAGCTAAGAACAAAACCTTATGTTCCACAACTCCAATTAAAAGGTTTTGATAGTATTGACTGATATTTCTCTCTCCTTCAAACTGTGGCTAAAGCTGAAGCTAAAGTTTTGCGTGTTTTAGGTCTTAGGCTGGAGAGACGAAATGTCTTGCCGATGCCTCTTTAACTCTGAGGCAAAGCAGAGCTCTGAGATTCACCTTAAACTTTAAAATTACGGTCAATGCATTTTGCTTTGTTTGAATATTATTCAAACTTTTTGTCTTTTGGTGTAAGAACAAAGGCAGAGTTGCGCTTTGAAATAACACAAAAACTTTACGTGTTTGGGTGAGATGCTGTGATGAGTTTCAGAGCAGCTGCTTTTTTAGGGTTTGTGTCAGGAGGAAATCTTTGCTCCGCAGCTCAAAACTCGTTGGCCACCAAAGCGTCCGCCAACCAAACCCAAAGAGAAGAAGGAACAACAAGATCACAGTGGGCATCTCAGCTTTTTCCTGTCACCTTCCAGCTCAAAACCTACCGGCTCACAAACCTGCCCTCGTCTGGTGAGGAGCAGACGTCACAAAGCCTGCAGGTGGCCCAGGCTAGGCTTTCCTCAGAAAAAAAGAAGAACGACCCAGCTGCAGAGGTGTTGTTAGTCCAAGGCCCAATACGCAACCTGTCCAGTAATGGCCCCAGCAGAAAAAGACCCGAGGTAGTTCAGGGGCGCTTTATCTTTCTGACAACTTGCTGGCATCTCGGTCTGCACATCTATCAATCTGAGTGATCTTCCAAGTTGTGAAGCTCGAGCGGCCCGTGCCTGCGCCAGTGGAGACCAGGTCGGTGCGCCGTGGTGAAGGAAAGGTCACCGTGGCGGTCAAAAAGAACTTGTTTGTTTTGAAGTTGAGTTTCCTCCTGCTCTGTGTGAAAACAGCATGTCTGGGTTAGAGGCCTGAGTTGGGAAAGCTCAGGCCTCTAAGACTGACTTGAAGATCAGTGTTCTGTTTCCTGTGATTTCTCTTTTTTTGTCACTTGTTTTCCTGTTGGACTCTAGAGCGACACATTATATGTTCTGTCTCTGAACCTCAGCTTGTTAATTTGATTCCTCCTCTGTTTCCAGGTAATGGTCAGCTGATCCAACCCAATGATCTGAGTTTAGGAGGCTGATGGCAGTTGATGCTGTGTATCACATCCTGCTGTTTGAGACAGAACTGCAGGGCTGTGGCAGCACAGGGACCGTAAGTATTCACCTCATACACGACTGCCAGTGTGTGTGTGACGTTTGGTCATGTATATTTCAGACCAAATACATTTTACAAGGCTGACAAGTTTAACATCAGGAAAAAGATATTGATGTATAAAAGTTCCACAGCAGATTTTGAGATCGATTCTCTGTAAGGGTTGATGTAAACACGTTTGCACAAGATGATCTGTAATGAACCGGTTTCTATGTTTTCCTCGCAGGAGGCATTACGCGAGCAGCAACGCCCTGAGGCCTCAGTGGACGACGTTCGCCTTTGAAATGCAAACAGAACAGTAGCTTCACTTTGCGTTGTGCGTCATGACAAGTGGGTGCAGGTTTTAAAAAAATAAATAAATAAAATACTGATTTACATCCAGGAAGTTTAGAGATTAAGTCTTTACTGCCAATTCTTGAAAATGCTAAACAGGATGAGGTGAGATTGCACGTCTCGTAGGCGGGAGCTGACCCGACAGGGTCACCCTCACTGCGAGGCGATCAATATCTTCCTGATTATGGTTTCTAATTAATTCCAAATGGACAGCAGATGATATCAGAGCTGAACTGTTCTTAAAAGTTGGTCTTCCAGCACTCTGATTACTTTAGAGAAGTTAAGCCAGTTTTTTTAAACTGCATTTCACAGAAACAGACCCTCGTTTATGCTTCTTACGCAAGTTCAATTTCTTTAATTTCTTCTCTTCTTTTCTTTTTATTGAGATTACCGTATCTCCATCAGCCCAGACCAATCATCTTCCCCTGGGCATCGTTTTAGCTTAATCTAATCCGATTGATGGTCCCGACTTTGCCTTTCCACTCACTGTGCATGTTTGTCGTGTGGATTTGATTAGAGGTCTGGCGGTCGCCCAGGGCATCCAACGTCTTCTTCGTGAGAGAGATGATGCCCGTGGAGGCGGCGACGGTGATGCAGGACTACCGCATCCCTCTGAGGGTCTTTGTGGACAGCTGTGTGGTCACCATGAACCCCAATCCAAGTTCTCATCCCAGTTACTCCTTAATCGGCAACCACGAGTGAGAAACTCTGGACTACCTGTGGTTTAAAAAATATAAAAATCTGCAGATAAATTAAGGTTTAGGGAAGGTTTGTGTGTGTAAATGCGGTTTCTCTCTCGCTCTCTGTGTCATTTCAAGGTGTTTGACTGACTCTAAGCTGACAGGAGCCCAGTTTTACTTCATGCCGAGGAGCCAAGAGGATAAACTTCATTTCCAGTTGAAAGCCTTCAAGTTCAAACACGATGACAGGAGGGAAGTAAGAGAAGTTACTCTGTGATTTGTTTATGCACTTTGAAAAGTACCATATATATATATATATATATATATATATATATATATATATATCTATATATCTATTTTTTGTGTGTGTGTGTGTTTTGTCCTAGTCACGGTGTGTCTGTGTTTCCTGGTTCGCGTTGGTTTTCCTTTTATCCTGTTTACATTTAACTGTAGCACCGTCTTAATATAGTGCTTTAAGGCAGGTATGTCCCAATATTAGAATATTATCAAAAATGTTTAATTTTCCACAAAAGAAAAAGGAAAAACAAAACACATAGCTTGGATACTCAGTTGTGTGTCTCAAATATTTATTTTTCTTATTTATTTTTTTCTTTTTGGAGCGTCGGCTACAAGGTCGAAGCTGGCGACTCACTGAGAATTGTAACTAACCATGTCAATGGAAAGTTGAGTGGAAGAAAAAGCTGCACAACTGCGACTTGCATGTGAACTTCAAGAGCAACTAAAACCAAACCTATCCAAAGCAGAAGAGGAAGCAACTCCTGAAACCAAGACAGCGGTTGCATTTTCATTGAGAATAAAATTGCGCAAAATGGAATTAAGAAATACATTTGCTTGGTTTTTTTTATGAAAACACTTCTTTGCATCACAAGAGTCATGTGATCAACAACCAGATGAACATATCGCATTAACAAAATTATATATGTGTATAATAATTTAATATTATACACATTTCATATAATTTTACTTTAATAATAACACTGCAATTGTGAAATTGGGTGTTTGACTTTAGTAGAATATTGACAAAGTTTTGTAATTTGTAATGGAAACACCACTAAAGCAACTTACCTGTGGTAAAGACGAGGGCTTTTTTTATTTAATTTTTTAATTTTTTTTTTACATTTTATTTGTAACTTAAAGTCTGAAAAATCACTTTCAAGAACCGCAACCTTTTGACTCTGTGAAAATGGTGAGTCCTACGTCTGATCTTTAAGTTCTACATAACATGCCACCTGAAAGCGACAACAGTCAGTGTTCCCGTCGACTCTCAACCCAAAGCCTGCTCCTTCCTGACCAAAGCCGGAAGGTAAGCCCCCTTACTGCGATGCAATACTTTTTTTTTTTTTTTTTACAACTCCACCACCATAACATGACATGTTTTTGACTGCAGACAGATGGGTGGCATCAGGTGGAGACAACAAGGTGTGTAGCTGCTGTGAGACCAGCTGCGGTGGGCAGGTGCAGAGACAAAGCCCCGCAGCAGATGCTGGTACGGTTTACATGAGACTCCGGAATGGCTAATGAGCGTACGGCACGCGTCCAGGAGACACATTTTTGACACGATCTCCGGTGTCATTGTGACAAAAGCAATAGCAGAAATGTGAGACGAATGTGTTTTGGCGAGGTTAAAACCCCCTGTTTATCCATTTTTAAGTCAAACCCTCAGACTAATAACTCGTCGCCCTAAAGATAAAATGTTTTTTTCCACTTTGCATTGGTATTGTGTCTTTCCTCAGCTCTGCAGTTGGACAGAATGGCAGCTCTGGGTCCCGTCCTGTTAGAGGACGGCGCTTCTTCCTGAATCAGTTCAACAAAACTGAATCTGGTAACCCCTAGTAACGTCTTTCTGGCTAATTCTGCTTGCTGTAGCTAACAGAGCCAATAATCCCTGCCTTTTCCTTCTCATACTCCCTCAGCCTCTTATTCATCTGTATGGAGCAGGTGTTGCTCATGTGGTGATGGTCTCAGTGAGCACTTTAGTCTGCAGCAGGCTCCATAAACCCGCTGGGCATTCTGTTTGTACCTGAGTTAAGCCAATAAAACATTTATAACCCCACGTCTTTCTTTCCTTCCTTCTTTCTTATGTTCTTTCTTTCCTTCTTTTTTTCTTTGTTTCTTTTGAGCAGAACTGAAATGTCTGCTTCTCCCAAGTTGATGCAAGACTGAAACACCTCTCCCAAGATAAAAAAAAAAAGAATAGCGGGAGAGTTTTTGTTAGTTTCTGAAAAAGTTTTTTGCAAATTTAACTTTTTTTTCTTGCAGTTTAGGGGGTCAAAACCGCTGTCCAATAATGCAGAAAATGAAATTTTGGTTAAAATTTGAATGCATGCAAAAAGGCATTGCGTGTATTTTCGTTGTTGGTTGTAGATGTTAATATTTCATGCCTAGAGTACCTAGAGTACTTAATATTGAATACATGAATAATGTTTTGTGGATCATTTTTCTTTCGGTGTTACCTGCATGAATATTTCCAGCACCCTGGTCGGTAGGAAACATTTCAATCCGCCCCATTACCACAAAGTAATCGTGCGGCGTTGTAGGTACATGCAGTTCCCAGTCACAATGGTCGCATGTTTAAAATTCGTCCATTTTCCAAGACTCCTCTTCCTGCCTGTAGAGGGGTATTTATGAAATGGGCCTCATCATGCCACTGAAGCTCACAAAACCTGGGAAGATGAATAGACATAATTAAAAAGCCCATAAAGGCAAGAGCAGGGGCTTTTATTACCGTAATATGTGAAGGTCTTGTTTTAATGGGGTGTTTGTTCCCGTGCGTAAAGCTGACAGCGGCGCTGGCTTACTGCCGGATCGACGCCGAGCACCACACCACCTCCTCCTCCCACCGCCATTACACCAGAGGCTAATAAAAAGCAATGCCTAATGATTCACCAGCAGGAAGCATGACAGCAACCGGCACACAGAGGCAGCATGATGGACGAAACCCATAAGCTTCTTCTTACAAAAAGCAGAGGGGGAGAAAAAAAGGGATACAGGGAAAAGATGTGGCTCTCAGATAAAGGCAAAACGGGGAAAAGAAGGAATTATGAACCAATCAGTGCTGTCCAAATGCAACCCGGTACCATTTTCAAGGGTTGTCTCCTGTAAGGAACACTATGTTTGTGGAGTTTCTTTTTTTTTTAAGCCATCTTAGGGGCAGTATCTATTTCTTCCTGCAGCTGTGTGAATGAGCAGATGTCTAAATTTACACTCTGGACCTGCAAATTTAATCTTAGAGGAAGGCGGGGGGATCACGATGGCATGTAACTGCAAACTAATACTGAGTAAGACCCAAAATCAAAACATCAAATATTTTTTTGAAAATGTGTTCTGGCTATAGGCAAAAAGAAACATTTTAATAAACTTTAATCCCAATGTGAAGAAAAGACCAACAAAGCCATGTCCTTTGTCATTAGCTTAAAACATTATTAGCTTAGGAAATCTTTACTTAGTCTAACTAAGACTAAAAACATATTGTAAACATTCACTAAATATTAGCTTAACATTTACATAGCACCTTTAATAAATAATTGAACAAAACTGAACGTTTCTCCAAAACCTGTTTTTTTTAAACTGGAAGAACAGGTTTGAAAGTTTAGCTGCTAAATAATAAGCCAGAAACGCTACATTCACCAGTTGTTAGCTTTGTAGCCAAAGCTGTTAGCTCTTCCTGCTGTGTGCAAGAAGCAAAAGAATTACACTTAAAAAAAACACAGGAAAGACACTGGTAGTTATGAGTCACGTCCATCATGCTGGTAGCTACAGTGGACATTAGGGGATTTTCTGAAATCACCAGAATGACTGTGCTTTTTGTTTTTTGTTTTTCTTATGAAAAATAAAAACTTGCCTTCAGCTTTATGACAAGTCAGCCAAGTGTAAAAGCCGCTAATGTCTTGTCCTAGCCACAGAGGATCATCATCATTCCCATCATACTTGAGATAGTCTGCTGCACGTAGATGTCCAGCCGTTATGGACCCGAGATGACAAGCGAAATGGCTGGCAGTCCTGAATCAGCCGTTTTCACAGACAGGATGTGTGACCCTGAGGGCACGAGCATGCGCACACACACACACACACACACACACGCACACAAACGTCCAGAGCAGATGTGCACTTTTGTACGTTACACGCACGCAAACCGACCATCAAATGTAATGGCGTGTGACTAGAGGCAAACCGGGCGAGTTCTCTGATGTCTTACAGCCATAATGATATCATTGCTGTAGAGTGTAGATGAAGCATGCTGGGGAATATGGTTCCACACCATTGGTGCTCTGCAGATGTTTTCTCGTACCACACACTGGTGGTGATGACAGAAGTGGGTAACAACACCAAATCTGTTGACTGAGGCTTTTGACTAGAGAGTACAACACGTGGATTCCTTGAGACAAGAAAGAGGCTACATTTTCAGCTTTAGATGTCAATAATAATCTCAAAAGGATCCCGGACAACCATAGACATTCCTGTTTACCTTGATCTCAGTGCTGCTTTCAATGTAGCTAATGGTTCTTCGTTGTCTCAGAAGCTGCTGCTCTCGATCGGTTAACTTTAAACCCAACATTCTCAGTGTCCAGTAGTCATTTTGAATCAGTGAAAGCAATCGTCGTTCATGAGGTTCCACAGGGATCAATTCTCGGTCCTTTTCCTGTTATTAGACAACTCACCTGTAAATGATTTAGGAAAGGTAGATCCCTTTAATAGACTGCCTAAATTGACATATTCAAGGTTTGTTTGTTGTTGTTTTTTTCAGGGTTGATCTATTTTTATTCTCTAGGCCTTATCTTCTCACATGTTTTAATTTCTACACACTTATAATTATTTGCTTTTTGATGACTGTACTTTAAAAATACAAACAGTTTACATTTGCCATTTGAAATGTACCTTGAGTCATTGACGTAATTGATTACTCACAGGGTTTCTATGAGGCTCACAAATCACTACATCTGGCTCTGGTCTGTAAGATCCTCATAAACACACGAACATGTACGTTTCCTCTGCCCAGGCCCATAATTAACCCTCTTAATTAAGAAAGAAAAAAGTTACTGACTAAGGAAATGGATTTAATTAGCCTGATCTTAGCCCAGGAACAAATACACACCATAAAACACACACACACACACCATCCACACTGAAAATAATTAAGCCTCTTTTATCCTTGCTAATGGCTTCAGTGACTCAGAGCCTTTCTCATTAAGACTATCAATAATATGCTGATTACATGCATCCACCAGTCTCCTTTATCAGGGCACAAAGGGACAAGTGTGTGTCTCTGGAGCTCCAGGGGTGGGGCTGTCTACCAGCATGACCTTATCTGCTAAAATAGACATTCAGATAGTTTTGACTGGGAAAGCAGAAGAACCCTCACTTTGCCATGTCTTTGTTTTTGTTTTTTATTTCCTTGGGGAAAAAAAAGTTATCTTATCAAAGAGGCCACACATGTTTCACAGGGAGGATTTACCTGTGAACTTGTGCTGTTGAAGGGTTTACAGAGAGGAGATAACAGACCGTGGAGTGACGGCGGACACATTTGAAGTTACGTAACATGGATTACCACTGTCTGCTCTGTGAGGCCTCAGCACAAGTTAAATCTATTCTTAAATAATGCAAAAAAAAAATAAAATTAATAAATTCTAGTCTTCTACAAAGTAAAATATTTTCTCCCTTTCACTTCAGCTGATTATTAATGTGACAAGAATAAAAACAAGTTGCAACAAATAAGATTTTTTTTGGTCTGGTGCTTGATCCCTTTTATAATGCCACCCTGGGCAACTGCCCCTTTGATGCTAATAAACTTCCAATGTCTAATGGAGTTTTCTGTTTATCTTACTAGATGGTATTATTACCCACACAGTGGACCTTCAAGGTTATGTTTTTTCTTCAATTAACTAAAATAATATTTACAACACTGATTTGTGTCAGCTAATGCAGATTCGATGTGCTATTAATAGGAGTTTTATACAAATATTTTTTGCATGCTGTTTTCCTTTTCATATTTATCCAGAAAAAATATCAATATTGCCATTGTTGACATGGTGGGCAAGCTGCATTATATTTACATTTCACGCATTATGGTGAAAAAAAAAGGCCGATGAGACGGAGCCTTACAGTCATTGTACCAGAGGTTGAAATCGACAAAACATCACAGAAAAGAGAGATTTGGACAGATTAAGAACAAAATGGGGAAATCATAAGAAAGCATAAATGTGCTTAGGTCTCAAAATCTTAACAAGTGTCAGATGTATGCCGCCTGTACTTCACCGATGCTGTGTGAGTGCACATATTTTCAGTTTCTATAACATCACCGTGTTTTTTTCCCCTTTTCCACCATAAAGAGTCGCTGATTGTTGTGTGCTCAACAAAGAGATAACAAAGTAAGACAGACAGGCGTCTGTCACACCGGCAGGAAGACAACAGGTCTGCGCTTTGACCTTCAGTCTCTTCCTGTTGTCACAGACACTGGGGTCCCTCCCAGAGGAGGACAGAGGAAAGCAGTGGCCTGACCTGCACAGCCACACCTTCACCCTCTTCCCATAAAGCATCCCCACACATCCCTCCCGGGGGGCTGCCATGCTCTCTCTGATCTCCTCTGCCTATTGTAAGATTTGTTTTTCATATATGTTCTAAGAGACTATTGCAGCCACCTCTGGCTCTGGCAGGGCAAACCTTTGTGTGGTTCCCAGACTTTCTTTTTCTTTTCTTTTCTTTTTGTTACGAGGCTCGGAGAGATATTTGAATTTTATGAAATTTGGAGCAACCTAAAGTAGAAAAAATGCATATTGGAGTGTTGAGACGCTTTACCAAGGTCCTTCAATCTATCAATCAATCAAATTTTATTTGTATTTATATGTAATGGTAAAAGTGTCTCCTTTCAGCGCTGAAAGTGAATAAAATAAGTAAAGTCTGAATGCTTTTCTTGGTTGATTTTATGCTCTGTGTGTCAATACAAATTATGATTCATTGATCGGGATTTCCATTCTCAACAGGAGTCAGTGCATGGTAAACTGATGTTGATTCAGTACTTCAGAAGCTAACCCTTAACCACAGCTAAATACAGAAGAAAACAATATCAATTTATTTTATTATGTCTTATTCCCACAAAAAGAGTGAGAAAAATATGCTAGCAAAGTTTTCAGTTGTATGGTATGATGCATAACCATGGTTTCGGGTTCCATGTTAGCCGTGTTTGACTAATGTCTTTGCTGCTCAGCTTCCATTCCTTGATATTTAAAATTAGTCCACATAATTATTTGGTCTAATTTTGGCCAAAATATATTCATTTTGTTTCATGAATATAGATTAGCATATTTAATGTAAGCGAAAGGTTTTGAAAGTTAGCAAAAGTGCGAAGTGAAATATTATATTAGTTAAAATATTAATTTTTAAAAAATGAATCACTGTACTCATAAGTTCTTAATTTGAGTTTTACAAAATGAATGATAAGATTACTAGAACTTTATTTTGAAAGAGGGTTACAAGCCTCTCTATGACATCACATGGTATAACTTTGATGACTCAACTTCCGTTCATTCTCCAACGCTACCTGCAGTTGCAGCGAGTGAGGAAACCGTCTTCCTATTGATGAAGGAAAAGACATTTGAACCAGAGCGAATACTTTATTTCCGATTGCGAAGGAGAAAAATGGAGCCCAGGTGTAACTTTGTCGGAGTGGAGAGAACCAGGCCTGTTGCGGAGGATCACAAATCCCCTGAAGTAAAACCAAAAAACCAAAAGGTTTTCTTTAGTATGAGCAACATAGACCTTAAAAGTGACGTATATTACTCTAACGGACCCAAGGACGAGCCAGAAGAAAGGACTCGAGGGAAAATGGCAACCTTTCGGGAACAAGACTACTATATTGAAGGGCCTAAAAGACCCAAGGTAAAAGCAGTTCTGTATAACCCCTATGAAGATTGTGAACGTGTGAGAGAATTTACTCTGAGCCACAGGCCTGATAGTGAAGACATGGCAATTAAAAGTCTGGATGAAATCTCAAAATTTGGAGACAATAGTGAAAAATACTACCACTTGTTAGATCTAGGCAGACCTAAGAAGCAAGGAGTTCTTTTTAACCCATATGAACACGATGATCGGGGCCGAGGAAAGCGATTCATGAATCTGCAGCCAAAGAACATCAACCAAAACGTCCCAACTATTGCGAGGAGAAACGGCTTCCCTAAATACCTCTACTCCAGACCGAAGCAACAGGAAATTGGGTATGAACAGAAAGACAACTTTGCTTTTAGAGATCAGACAGACAGAAGAAAAAATGTGGAAAAACAAGCTAATTCTCCTGGTGAAACTGAATCGGCGTTCAAGGTGAAGCAAGTCGGCGAGCAGAAGTTTCCACAAGCATTTGAGAAATTCATCATGCAGCTGGAACAAAAGATCCAACAGCTGTGCACTGAAAAAGAAGGGACAGTGAGAACTGTCATTATTCTCCAATATGAACTTGAGAGGATTAATAGAAAACTGGATGTCCAGATTTCTGAGAACCTAAAGAAACAGGAGAAGATTGACCAACTTCAAGAAGAGCTTAAACATGTCCAAAGGTGTAATAAAGAGCAGAACGTCACATGCAAAGCCCAAACGGATACTCTCAAAAAGGAACTCTCTGAGTTGAAGATGAAACTCAGAAGAACAGAAGAACGTGAGGTAAAAGCAGCGCAGACCTCCCAGAGCTTGGACCAGAAACTCCTGAAAGAGAGGGAGTCGTCCAGCACGCTTTTGGAGCAGCATTTGAGAGCTGCCGGCAGCCATCGCGTCGAGCTTCAAGTCGCGCTTCAAAATCTACGAGACCAGAACGTAAAACTCAAGGAAAGCAAAAAGCTCCTGCATCTCGAAATCCGCGAGCTGCAGAGCAAACTTGTCAAAAGTGAAGAACAGAAGGCCAAGGTGGAGCTCAGTGCCCAGGGCATAAGGGACGAGCTGCAGAGGCAGAAAGAGATGTCCGCCAGGCAGTTGGTCCAGCGCTCACAGGAGGTCGTAAACATGCGCCGGGACCTTCAGATTACACTCTACCATTTAGACCAACAGGAGGCAAAACACCATGAGCACAAAAAGGCTTTGCAGAGTGAAATCCAGGAGCTGAAAGACAAATTGAGCAAAAGCGAAGACCTCAAAAAGAAAACGGAGCACGTCTTGCTGAAACTCAAGAGGGAGCGCCAGAAAGTCAAAGAGTCATTTGCTGACCAAATAAAGCATAGCACAAAGAAGACCATCAGGAGAAATGTGCAGCAAAAATGTAAAACAGAGGAGACATTAGCAACAAAGAAACAGGAGAGGGCTGAAGGAGTCCAAAGAGCAGGAGAAGAGAAAGAAAGGGAAGTGGAAAACGTCGCTAGCAACCAGCTGCTGGCAACAAAGCATAAAGCGAAATACCCTGTGGTGAAAAAAACTAAAAAACTAAAAAGGAAAGGTGTTTTCTAAATGATTGAAATAGATTTTTCTTTTTAAAGGGGCAGTGAGGTGGACGTGGTATGCAAAGTGGTTAGAATTTGTCACAATAACTTACAGAAACAAACAACAACACCAAAATCACAATTTAAGAAAAGAACACAAAATTCACATTCATAGCTTGATTGTAAAATTCCATCATTCTTGGATGCATGACAATAAGTCACAGCAAGTGTGGGTTTTTTCCGGGTACTCCGGTTTCTATATACCAAGGAAAACAATAGGAAACTGAAGTCATTTCAGCCAAAATTAAATAAATAAATCACAAGATAAAAAATAAATAAAGGAGTAATTGCCAGCTTTATTTCATTTATATTTATTCACTTAAACATTTATCTATTCACATATTTATTTCTGCCTGTCCTTTTTAATTTCCTTATTTCCCTTATACATTTATCCTTTTCCAAATTTCCATTTACATTTATCCTTTTCAAATTTTGAGTTTTCATTTATCCTTTTCCAATTTTCCATTATCAGTAAGCCTTTTCCACATTTCCATTTTCAAGTTCCCATTTTCATTTATACTTTTCCAATTTTCAGTTTTCATTTATCCCTTTTCAATTTTCCATTTTCATTTATTCTTTTTTGGAAAATTGAACGAGGATAAATAAAAATGGATAAATGAAAATGGAAAATTGGAAAAAGATAATAATAAATGAGAATAAAAATTCCAAGTGCTGCTTTATTTGTTTATTAGGCTCTCCATGCTCCATATTTCTATACTAAGAATACAATACAAAGGGTACACAACACTTTTTTCTGTAATAGACACAAATTCTAACTACTTTTCATGCCACGTCCACCTCACTCCCCCTTTAAAAAGAAAAATCTATTTCAATCTATTCACAAAGTGAATACACAATACAAAGTGTTGTGTACACTTTGTATTGTGCCCAGTGGCTTTAAGTTTATTGTGTGCATATTACTTGCCAAATCTGTGGTTGGTAGCAAAATTTGTCATCCACTGTAGCATGCAGAAATTTCATGTTATGGATTTGTTTCAAATCAACACAGTCAATTCTTCTTTTATTATGTTGTTTTCCCGTTTATTGTAGTTTCCAAAAATCATACATTTTGTCTTGTCTTTAAGTTTCTATCATCATCATCTCTGAAAGTGGATGGATGTTTCCTCCAGTACAGACGACAGTAGCATCATCTGAAAATATGATTGTTTTTAACAGATTCTATGTAGGTAAAGGTCTTTACAGTTTGTATCCAGCATGTGTGGGGTCTGCAGCAGTGATGTTAGCTGCCCTTTTAACCTTACCTGATGAGCTGACACAAACAGAATAAATGCCCAAGTAGAAGATGACCAGCACATATTCTTTGGGTGAAAAGCAGGGATGTTTTTTTCGGAGACATTTTCAATTCAGAGTTTTTTTTTTTAAAAAATATCCATCCATCCATCCATTTTCTTTGCACCCTTGTCCCTCAGAGGGGTCAGGAGGGTTGCTGGTGCCTATCTCCAGCTGACGTTCCGGGCGAGAGGCGGGGTATGCCCTGGACAGGTCGCCAGTCTGTCGCAGGGCAACACAGAGACATACAGGACAA
>CAEGAF010076566.1:0-49926 GCA_903067075.1 Micropoecilia bifurca
AGACAGACAGACAGACAGACAGACAGACAGACAGACAGACAGACAGACAGACAGACAGACAGACAGACAGACAGAGAAAAATCAACTGTTTGAGTTAAATTTAATTAATTGGTACAGAAAACTGACACCTAATTTCCACAGATCTACATAAAAAATGTTGGCAGAGGTTTGGTCTATAAATCAAGGTCATGTGAAGAGTTTTCTATAATATTCAAGGCTCCCAAGCAGATGGGGTGCAAAGCCGTTCTTGTCTATTCCCAGTCTCATCCCTCAGGAGCCTAATCCATCGTCTTCTGCTCTGTCCTGGCCCCGCCTTCTCATTAGGAGCGACATGTTTGAAACTCTATCCCCCTCTTCACATCTCGAAATCTAGAAACAACACTTGACAAATTTAGAGAGTCAACTCCTCTGATGTGCTTTCTCGTTAAATGTTTTTATCGTCTCTTCCTCTCTGCTAATCATGTTGAATTATATTGACTTGGTAATTAATGGCTTCAAAATGTACAAGTATGCCAGCTCATGAAAAACTCATCTTTGGTGGAAAATTGGACTGAATTGTGGCAAGCTGTTGAACAGAGCTGCATAAGTGATATTTTGCTGCATGTTTAAGGTTGTTGTGTTCATGAGTGTCAGCTTATGATCCTGTGTTATGTTCAGACTTGCTTTGGTTCGTTTTACTTTCTTTCTTCTGCTTAGACCTGGTGTTAATTTAGTTGGAAGTTTCCAGTTTTTCTTTGTCACATCCTTGTTATTGTCGTCAGTTCTGCTCCTTCTGTTGTTATGTGTCGTTGTTTGAGGTTGGCATTGGATTTGTTTTATCAGTTTATCCTGCCAAACTTCAAGTGGCCTAGTTATTTGCGTAGGTTCTGTTATAGCATCATTTCCATCACGACTAAAACACATTTCGTCACGGAGATCAGAAAGAAAAAAATGATTAGATTAATTGCTGTAGAAAAAGCACCTGAGCAGATAGTCCAACTATTTTATAAAATATTTTTTTACAATTTTTGGATCAAGATTTTGAAAATAAGCACTTTTAACTCTTTTGTTGGCAGTATGTTCTGTATGACTGTTGTCTATGCTTCATAACCAGAATGAAATTAAATAAATGTTTCATATAAAAGTTGTTATAGCTGTACTTTTATTATTTTATATCAGAAAGAAATGCTGTTTGACTTTTGTTTTTTTTTTAAAATGTCTTAGCAGCATGATATGGTAAAACTCAAGCAAATCATTCTTTGTGAATTTCATGCTGGCTCCTACTCACTTTAGATAAAATAATATATGATTCTTAGTTACAGTGCAGATCCCTGTTTGCTTTGGAGTTAAATTTGTAAAAAAAAAAAAAAAGTCACTTGGCTATGACTGAATGGCAAAATAAGAAAAAAAACAAAAAAAAAGAGAGAGAGAGAGAACATGTCTATGAAAGCTTAAGATCATGGAGTCAGGGCAAAATTGGAGTAAAGCCTAAACAAAATGACTATTTGACAAGTCACTGTTTCCCCCAAAGTCCATAGTTTAGCCTATGAAAGATAAAAAAATCATAAAAGGAATTTAGACAGGCCCAATGAATATGTGTGGCTTTGAAGCCGTTGTTGTGTGAACGTGTGCAGATGAGAACGTGGGAGGTGTCTTGTGTGTGGATCTGTGTGTGTGTATCTGAAAGTGTTTGCTGATGAGGGGGACATTTGTGTGCTCAGTTTGAGGTTCATCCACCAGCATCTGGGATGGCTTTCTTGAAAAACCCTCCAACGCTGGCAGCCAGGATCAGCCTGGCAGTGTAGCTACATTCCCTCCACATGTGTAAAAATCAGTGTGTGCGTGTGTGTATGCGTGTCAAACTGAAGCCATTACTCTTCACACTCTGCAGGATTTCAGTGCTCCGCACATGCACCCCGGATTCATCGCCTTAGCAACCAGTCGATTGAAAGATGATGAATCATGCCAAAGAGTGCTAATTTCTTTGCAGTTGTCAAACATGAACAATAGGTGGTATGAAGTAGCCACAGAAACGCCACTGTGTATCTCTGTGTGTGTGTTTCAGCTTTGTGGGTAACCACGATGAAACAAAGGAGGAAAAAAGTCAAGGCAGGGTAAATCAAGGCTAATCAAGGAACGTGGCAACAGAAAGGAGCGGGAGCAACCCAGCGAATGTGGTTTATGCAGCTGTTATACATGTGATTACACACAAAGGGTTCAGCTAGGATGTAAAAATAGGTCCAAGTGCCAAGAATAGTTCGACCACGGAGGTCTTATGTGAGATCAGATGCTGCTGATGCAGAATGATGTGATTTCCTGCACTAAAGGAAACATTAACAGCACCTCTGACCTCTTCTCCTCCATACTTAAGAGGACTAAAAGGTCCAACATGTCTTTTCTGGAGAAAGATCAGTGTTTTTTGATTAGGGGGAGTGCCCAAGGGATCCATTTAATACACAGTGTCACCACACAGTAATAGCAGCAGTGTGAAGGATACTGATTTAGAAACACAGACATGCATCAGATACAGAACAGCCATTGCTCAGCTGAGGCTCGGCATCCTTGACCATGTGAATAATGCATTAAAAAAGAGCCAGCTGGACAGCCACACGTAGCCTAGATGGGCTGGTACTAATTCAGCAACAAGATGCAAACATTGCCTCAGTTGATTCCTGTGGAATCGATCATGAAGCAGAATGTGAACAGAGAGTTGTAATGGGGAGTGCTGAAGGCAAACAGCGCCCACTGCTGGTATGTATGCAGAAGGTTGTGCAACAATGGATATGTTGATTTTCAAGACTTTATTTTCCAGATCTGAAGCAGAACAGGGACAGGAGCAACAATTTTCCAAATAGAGTTGGTTAGACTTAGAAATAAATTCTGAAAAACAATGGATCTTCAGTTTACCTCGAGGTAAAATGTAACAGTGACATCAGTTCTGTGTTTAACAAAAAATCCTGATTGTAGAATTGGTGAAGAGGAGCCCTATTAGACCCAGTTTGATTCACAGATTTTGCGCCTCATCTACTATTTTTCCCTATTGGTTCTTTTATGACCAATAGCTTTGAAGTAGTCTTTTCTCTGGAAAACATGTTCATATACACTTCAAAGTGTTTTATAAGTGTAGCTTGTGACATATAAAACAAGATTACAAGATTTTTTAAATTAGTTTTTCTGTGTTAATATTAAAAATAAAAGTTATTCTTTTGGAGACACACATAATCAGGTATGCATGCCTCTGTTGAAGTAACGCTGTCACTCTGGTGTGTTTGTGAACGCTCAAATGCAGACAGAGGAGGTTGCAAAAATATTTAACCAAAATTGTAAGCAAGACATTCAGTCCAGAAAAATTGAGGCAAATACAAAGAAGCATGGGCAGAAAGATGGAAAACTGAATTAACAAGTAGATTAGAGGATTTTCTTTCTCATCACCATTAAACACACTAAGATCAGCTTATTACATTCACTTTTGCAGCCCTGTATGATGTCCTCCATCCAAATACGCACCACGTCAAATTAGGTTTTCAGATTTTTTGCACAATTTTCAGAAAGTGTTGAACCTTTTTTTTAAGATCATTGTATGGAAATGCATACCTTATTACCTAGCTCTGTTTTTATCATGACAGTACAGGTCCTTTTGTCTTGTAAAAGACAGAGCTCCTATGCCATTGATAAGTGTACAAGATGTTGTTTATCCACTAGAACTTTTAATGAACTCCTAATCAGTTTATTTTAGTCTAAGCTTTGTGCTGTCCTTCAACTTTTCCAAAACTCCTCACTGAGTCTGTGAATCTACTCCCAAGCTAACTAGAAGTTCAGCTCATTTCATTTCTCTGTAGACTGAAAGAAAATCTGATCTGAAAATTTTATTATCAATACTTCCTCAGGAGCAACTTGTGGATGATTTGTTTATTTAAAAATGTACTGATACAGCTTATATCAGTATGTTTTTTCATCCCCACGAAGGACCTCTCTAACTGAAGGCCCCAATCTCAACATGGCTGCCTTGCGCTTAAAACTAAGCAGCAGTAAAATCTGTCTATTGACACTTCTGTTATATTTCATGAAACCAATTAACAAAATGTTTTATATGAAAGAATGTGAAAAATGTAAGAGAATGTGATTTTACCACAGTTTGGAAACAATGGAATCAAATGATTTAGTCACTGATTAAAATACTTAATATAAATATTTAAATAAAGTAGATCTGATCATTTTTGGGTAGCTGTGTAAATATTGCCTTTTTGTCTTTGCTTAAATGAATATTTAAACAAAGTTAGAATAAATTATTTAAATCATGATCAATGCTGATGAAGTCATATTTTCCTTAGAACATAAAACTGATCTCAAGATGCTGGACATCGTCTGATGTTATTTTTGCTCTTACGGGGCCTGATGATGTCTAACTCCGCGGTGTGAACTGTATGTGGGAGCTGGAGGTGCAGAATGTGCCATGTCCTGGTCACAGTGTTCCCTCCTCTCTACCGGTCACTCAGCAAGAGAGTTCCTGTGGGCAGAG
The DNA here is from genome assembly GCA_903067075.1 of Micropoecilia bifurca. Taxonomy (NCBI): domain Eukaryota; kingdom Metazoa; phylum Chordata; class Actinopteri; order Cyprinodontiformes; family Poeciliidae; genus Micropoecilia; species Micropoecilia bifurca. Next base: position 4,499 of record CAEGAF010076566.1, read on the forward strand.
TGAGAGAGCTTCACACTCTACCCACTCGTTTGTCCTCTAAAAACCACAGTCATCTTTAACAGCCAGCCAGCCTGCGCCAATGTTTGTCAAAGTTTCTCCAGCAAAATATGGGTAAGATAAATTGTAGGTCTGAGTGAAGGACAACCCCGAATTTTCTCCCAAATATGAAAAAAGTGACACTGACATATCTGCGAAACTTGTGAATTCTGCCAGCTACAGTGTTGTCAGTATTTACGCAACTTTCTTCTAATGTTTTCAATTGATCAAACTCAACTGTTGCAGTCTTCTGTCAATTTACAGGTAATTAGATTGCATGTTAAAGGATTTTTAGTGGGATCTTAATCATCCATTAAAATTCTATGAATTTAAAATTTCACGATGTTAAAAAACAGATTAGTCCTCAGGAGATTCCACGGTATTAATAAATGGAGAAAACAGTAAAGCGATGAATGAAATAGATGTTTTATGAAAACTACTCTAAAAGCCTCATGATGCTTCATCCAGGAGATCATAAAATATAAACTACGGCATCGCTTACAGAGTTCAAAGGTGAAAACTGAATAGCCCACAAAAGACAGTCTTAACATTTGCCAGAAAACATCTCAATGATCCCTGAAAGCTTTGAAAATATTCTGTGGACTGGCGAAAGAGGAATTTTGGAACTTGTGAGACCTGGACACTTTTGGGACACAAAAAAAAGCAAATTAAGTTTTGTCCTTGTCAAAGTCCAGAGTAACATCTAATTAAGAGGCAGTGCATGACCTTAACCAAGCTGCTCACACAGAAAACCCTTCTGCTGATGCTAAATTAAAACAATTTTGTAAAAACAGAAAATGTGTCAAAATTCCTACACAAATTAAAAATACTTGTTTCCTGTCATCACACTGGAACAATTAGATTTAGAGTGGAATCACTTTTTAACATAAAGTCATAATCTTTGGTAATGAATTCTAAATCCTTGCAATTACTTTAATTTCCAGAGGGGGGCAGCAGAGCACCTCCTTCTCTGCATAACGTCTACGTTAATCTCCAAGGCTTTTCTCTAAAAAAATCACAAATGCCAACTGCAGCTCCCACTAACATTAATATTAACATTTGTTTTATTTTCCTTATTAATTTCTATTACACTATGAAAGGATTGTTAAAGTTCATATGAGGATATCAGTAATCCTCAACTCCAATTATTTTTCTTTGAAAAGCATTATCTAGCATTTAATAATTAAAAATGATTAATAGTTTGTTATTCTGCACTGAAACAAAAGGTTCTCAAGAGGAAAATATTCAAGTCAGCAAGTTTACCTTGGGATCTGACTGTTCAGTCCTGAGAAAAGTTACACCTGAGAATCTTCCAGCCACTTTCACAGTTTGAATAGATAGAACCCTGATACTTAAGATGTCTGACTTGCGTCTGGACCATCAAATGTACAGGCTTCCAGACCAAAGACCATTTACACGTCTGATGAAAGTGGAGATGTAAACATATAACGTAACATAATATATAACATATAACAATGTGCCAAAATTTTCATCTTGGCAATAATGTTAAACAAAAACCAGGATTTTAATTGTGAAAATAAGTTTTTTGTGGGTGACGTTAGAGTGTGAACACAATCAAATACCCTTGTTTATAACATGCTTAGTAAAATATTTGTATTTGTGAAAGAGAAATCAGATTGACTAATATTTATCTTATCTTATGTCAATGTCCGTGTTATTTTGACTGTGCATAATATTCAACAACAGCTTTCTTCTCCAAATTTCTTACAGAGAACTTTAGTCAAAGTGAATTGTTTTAAAAGTTTATCGTGAATTAATTTGAATTGAGTTATGATGACATGAGTTAAATTTGACTTGCTATAGTCAAGCAAATAATGTTTTTATAGAACCTGACAATAAAAAAAATATATTTGGTTTCACTTAATATTCACCACAGAGCTCATTTTTCATTTGGTCTGTTGTTTTGGTGCTCATGTTCTTTTGGTGTTTTATTTTTAAATACAAACAAAGACAAAAAATGTTCAACCTTGAGGGCAAAACAGCAAAGTGAAAAAGATAAATGCTTTATTTACGGTTCATCCTTTTATAAAAACAAGTTCACAATAAGTAAAAATATCTTTTTAGAGACATTGAACAAATGTTTTATTTTGTTTCTGTAAAACTAACACATAAAAAAGAGCAAAGCAAAGACGGTATATCATCTTGAGAAGCTCGCATCCTACAAAGTGAGAGTGACCCTTTGCACCATTAAATCCATTACAGGCTTGTCAAAGGAATACAGTCATAAGCTCCAAATCTCTTTAATACAACACCCATTAGGAAAGTGCTGAGCTCTTTACCAACAGCTAAGATGCTCCAGCACTCAACAACACTCTGGCCTCTGCTCTACATTCAGTGCAACACAGGGAACCTCTGATAATAGTCTGTTTGGTTTAGCTGAGTTCAATAACAACATGAACATATTTTGAAATGGTACAGAAAACAAAACATAGCTATTATCTATAGATGACACTTAATGTTTATAGGCAGTCACAACAGAAGGAGCTGAAATATCTTCCTTCATATGATGGTATATTGTTATGTTATCATTATACTATAATAATATGATATAGGACAACCTTGGTGCAGTTAGTATAGCACTGCCTGTTTGCAGCAAGAAAGTCCTGGGTTCAAATCTCACCCTGGGTTCTTTTTGCACGTTGTCCCTGTACATGCTTGGGTTCTAAAATTTTCTTAGGTATGAGTGTGTATCTCACTGTGTGTTTTTTATAGTCTCTATTGATTAAGGGTGTTTCCTGACGCTGAAGACAAGCCTGAAGTCAGGCCCAGCAACCTCCAAATTTTGGTTAATCTCCATCTACAATGCCCTCAGTTTATCCAAAATACTTAAAACATCTCAAACAGGATTGTTTAAGAAAGTGAAAGTGGGGCTCTGACTTTCTTTTTAATATTTAAGTACATAATTATTGGGCAAAAATAATAGTTCATAATTATTACTACACAACAAAATAAAAAAAACACTTTTTCCCATCTTACTTTTATTATTTGTATCTGTTTAAGAGAGAATTATGAACACACAACTTAAAACTTTCCAATAAACAGAACAGACTGAAAAAATCAGTGGCTAATGTAGTAGTACTCTTACTAATAAGTACTAATGTAGGTTCTTTTCCTCCATGCATGGAGTCTATGAGTTTACTGATCTGTTAATGACCAACTTTTTGTGCAGCAGCAATCAGAGCCTCCCAGACACTGTTCAGAGAGGAAGACTGTTTGTTCACTAAAAGTCTCCCATTTGAAAACTACCTATTGCCATGTTTTTCATTTTTAACTCTTTTATTGGCTAGTCATGCATATGAGTACATCAATGCATTAAGGAACATAACACTGCATAATAATCAGTCTTTTTTAAAAAGATGCAGACTTATTCCTGCATCTTGAAGAGTTGATTTTGAGCCCATATTTAACCAAGCACCTCATCTTTAGTAATGCCAGCACACACCAGGACCCCACCTCCACCTTGCTGGTATCTGACTCTATGTTCCTGTTACAGATCCAGCCACACAAGCATTAAGTCACTGTGTTTTCATACATAAAACTTTTGAAGAATCTGTTTTCAAATATTTCTTGGCACAGTCTAAACACTTCAACTGATGTGTCTTGTTCAGAAGTGGTCAGGTTTCAGTCTTGCTTACCCTGGTCACGTCTTTGAGCTCTGAACATCTTGTACTTACTTCTAAGTGCTCCAAGTAGGTTGCCGTTCTGAAATATAACAGAACTATAACAGTCCAGGTAGCTTCACTCTTGATTTCAAATCCTTGGCAGGAAATTTGCATCTTTTTTGTCAACATGTTACAATCCTGTGGACTATTTGTAACAAAATGTCTGATGATTCTGTGTTCATATGCAAATATCTTAGCAATTTCAAATGAGCTGCATCCCTCTGAGAGACTTAGAGACAGTTCAATTTGGCACAAATCACATAATTGTGTACCTAATAATTACGCACACTTTGATATTGGGTGTTGACCTTCTTAGCCCAGACATTCCCTCCTTACACAGATACACATCACCTTAATACATTAAGTATTCAAATTAATCCAGCTATCCAGCTAGCCCTATTTTCTAGGAGTTAGAAAATAGGTCTACAAAGAAAATAGGTCTAAAAAGGATGACATGGTCAAATTCTCACATATACTACAGTTCCACATTCAAATCAAACTCACTTCTGGGTCATTTCTTTGAAGCAAGTGCAGCATTCTGAATCAACATAATTGGAAAGGTTTTCAGAAAAAAACAAGTAAATGTAACCATTTGCAAATGTTTGTAGGTTTAATTATATATATTTTGTTTTTACATACATAATTCAACAAATCCGCAAATTACTTTTACCAAACACATTAAAGATTTTTAGAAAATCGACCAGTTGGTGGTTAGGATGTATAATTTACTTTCCAGGGACAAGATATCTGAAGTGACAATTTAAATCATCATGTCAACTCAAACTGGTTGTTTACCATTTATTTCTGTGGACAATATAGCTGGTTTGCAATCAAGGTTTGTAGTAGGTATCTATTGAACAGCTCCAAGACAGGCATGAGCAGGTGTAATCTTAATATCTTGATGAGTGGTCAATTATGTTTGCAGTGACGGCTGGATTAGATATTAACTGTGGCCTAAATCAATTTGTGCTGACAGATTTGGAAACTGATAATCCATGAAGGGCCTTTTAAAAGCCCAGCCGAGGCCACCAGATCCATTTGTAGCAAGGTCCATCTCCATCGTAATCTCAAACAGCCAGAAGAAACACCACCGAGGGGCTGAGAGCAACCACAAGCCGCAACCATGAACGGCACAGAGGGACCCTATTTTTATGTCCCTATGGTTAATACCACTGGTATTGTCCGGAGTCCTTATGAATATCCTCAGTACTACCTTGTCAGCCCAGCAGCCTACGCTTGTCTGGGTGCCTACATGTTTTTCCTCATTCTCGTCGGCTTCCCCATCAACTTCCTCACCCTCTATGTCACCATCGAACACAAGAAGCTGCGAACCCCTCTAAACTACATCCTGCTCAACCTCGCTGTGGCTGACCTTTTCATGGTGTTTGGAGGATTCACCACAACGATCTACACCTCTATGCATGGCTACTTCGTCCTCGGGCGCCTTGGCTGCAATCTGGAAGGATACTTTGCTACCCTGGGTGGTGAAATCGGTCTCTGGTCACTGGTTGTTCTGGCTGTTGAAAGGTGGCTGGTTGTCTGCAAGCCCATCAGCAACTTCCGCTTCAGTGAGAATCATGCTATTATGGGTCTGGTCTTCACCTGGATCATGGCCAATACCTGTGCTGCTCCCCCTCTTCTCGGCTGGTCTCGTTACATCCCAGAGGGCATGCAGTGCTCATGCGGAGTCGACTACTATACCCGTGCAGAGGGTTTCAACAATGAGTCCTTTGTTATCTACATGTTCATCTGCCACTTCTGCATTCCTCTTGCCGTTGTGTTCTTCTGCTACGGCCGTCTGCTCTGTGCCGTCAAGGAGGCTGCTGCCGCCCAGCAGGAGTCCGAGACCACCCAGAGAGCTGAGAGGGAAGTCACCCGCATGGTCGTTATCATGGTCATCGGCTTCCTGGTTTGCTGGATACCTTACGCCAGTGTGGCCTGGTACATCTTCACACATCAGGGTTCTGAGTTTGGACCTCTCTTTATGACCGTCCCAGCTTTCTTTGCCAAGTCAGCCTCCATCTACAACCCATTGATCTACATCTGCATGAACAAGCAGTTCCGTCACTGCATGATCACCACCTTGTGCTGCGGAAAGAATCCCTTCGAAGAGGAGGAGGGAGCATCCACCACTGCCTCCAAAACCGAGGCCTCCTCTGTGTCCTCCAGCTCCGTGTCTCCTGCATAAATGGAGCAACAGGCACAGGCTTCATAATCCACTATCCAAGAAGAAGACTTCCGCTCCCCCAGGGAAACGACTGAAGGCTAACGTCTACAGAAATAACTTCCTCTTTTTTATTTGTACAAACGACTTGGTTCAACCTAAAGACAGTTGCAGGAAAGGTCAGACCATTACAGAGTTGTTCCTGTATGTACAGAATATCCAACTTACCAGTCTGCGAGTATTTATTTCCTCAGAATAAAGGGGGAAAAAATGTTATTCTCCATCAGTTGGATCCTATATGATACTGGCTTATTTTTGAATGTAGAGGCATGTAATCAAGGCAACGTAAAATAAATCGCACTTTGCAAATGACTCATCCTGTTTATGTTTTAATTATAACTTGGGTGGAAAAGTTCATATGACTGTAGTATATTTATTCAAATAAATAAATGTCAATGACCTATTCAAAATGCATTTATGTCTGGAGTCAATTTCTACTTATTCTATTTTTAGCCTGCTTTGGTGATGTCAACCTCAGAAAACTATTATATAAAATTTTTAAATAACATTTAAAATATTCTTTATCTGGTGTCTCCAAAGCTAATTTAATCTAATTTCAGTCTCAGGTCACCTTGGATTTAGATCCTAGCAGAATAAAGGGATTAAGATATTAATCTTAACAAGGATACATATAAATATAAATGGACATGACACAACATGGTTTATCTGATTACGAATACTGCCTTACAAATAAAAGGTTAATAAAGATTAAGGATTAATACTTAATTATATTACCATAAGAGACCTTCAAACAAAGGTTATGAATATGGAGAAGTACAAACGATGAACAGAAGAATATACTGATATTATAACTAAAATGATTTACCAGAAAACAAAAAGGAGTAAAGAATGGATCATAATTTAACAGATAATTTTAGACAGCAAGAATAAAACTGAAATCATTACTAAAATATGAGCTCATTGCTCTGGGATTACACATGGATAAATTATTTATTCATAGATTAATATTCTTTTTATTCCCTGCATGAATTTTCAACGAGAGGACTTAAAGTAAAACAGAACCTTCAGATCCAAAGAGTAATTGTGAGAATGAATCATTGCTTATCATTTTACAGTACAATTCAAATGTGGGAACTGCATAAAGTTTCTCTTTAACAAAACATTCTCTAACAGTTGGATTCTATATATGATAAATGTTGGGTATGATACATCCATTTGGAAGTAATTGTGATGCTTTCAGCAGCACAAAAAAAAAAAAAATCACACACAAAAAACTACATAAAAAGAAGAAAAGGATTTTCAATGTTGAAGTAATTTCTTCTCAATGGGTTAGTTCTTCCAATAAGACGAATGGCACATTTCATGTTGAAATTTAATGCTTTCCTTCTTCTTCTTTTTTTTTTTACTGAAAGAGACAAAGAAAATCAAAACGCTTCTCCTGGGACAAGCAGCTATGTAGAGAACTGAAATCCTTTTGAATTTGTATGCAAAACTTTATTTGATAATAAAAATAGCATCCACAGACTTCTTTTGATAGCTACATATACATTGTAATCCATCTGAAGGAAAAGAAGCTGGATAAGTCCACATCTACTTTTACTTTGACTAATGTTATGTATAGCTTCATGGGTCAAATAAAGCTATGGACAATGTAGTATTTATATATGCATAGTTATATAAAAAAAGATTGGCCCATATACATGTACTGCTTTTATCAACACAGAGACAGCATTATGTCTGGAGCACACTGCAAGAAATAATGCTTGAAGAACACAGACTGCATACAAGTGCTTTATAATACAAAGGCAGGCTAATCATAGAGAGATTCAAACCATTTTACAGCTGTTGATTGACCAAATACAGTCTTTCATTTTTAAAATGTCTTTATATAACCTGACCCAGAGTAAATCAACATATTTACCATAAATTGTCAGGTCCATTTCAGAGATATAAACACAATATCACATTCCTCACTGCAGAGATACTTCATAAATTTCTGTTTTGTGCAAGAAAAAGGCAACATTTTATTCCTTGACAAGTTCCTAGTAGTTATATTGGGAGAGAAAATCTCTTTACAGGTGATGACCAACCTCCTAACTGTGACTCCCTTTCTCTCTCTCTCTCATCTCTCATTTTTTGTTTGGTTTTGTATTTTTATTGAATACAGTACCATAGTGACACCGGTGATGAAACAATGCATTTGTTGTGGTTCATCCAATATATAGTTCTAGTTTTCAAACAAAACATAAAACAGAGAATAATCACACAAAATCGAAAACATGAAAAAGCAGCAGTCAGACTTCAGTGGCGTGACAGTGTGGCTCAGAGTGGCAGAAGTGGTTGTCTCGTCTACCAGGACTCACTGTATGTTACCGTGCCAACAAACCTCATCAGCTCAATGTGTCAGGGCCCAGAGGATGGACAATGGGTGTAATAAATATGAGAACTGGGCTAGAAATAAGTGTTGGGGATTACAGTGTTTCTTTAGGCCTAACAAGGTTGTTACACTACATTTTAACTTACACATGCATCTTGCACAGGGATAATTCATGATTTTTTTTTTGGCATATCCGAACAAACGTACTTTATGGCAGCTTCAGCTGGCAGTATGGCAAAAATGCAGACTTTTCTAAATTACTACACAGGATTTTTGAGAAATTTGGGAAACTCACTCTGTCATGAACAGATTCAGATGTAGTTGAAAGAGGCTGCTTCAGTTTAGAGAAGGGAAAAACTAGTCATTTGGTTTAAACAAAAAGTCTCAGGCCCCAGCTATACTACTCTAGATATTTTCAATGCTTTCGTCCTTTGTTAAAAAAAAAGTCTATCTGTATTCAGTAGCACAACTTTTAAATGTTGCAATAACTGTGCTTCGCCAGCAGGTGGTGATAATATAATATTAATGACAATTTAAAAATAATATTATTCCTGGTTAAAGTGGTGCTAAAGGGGTAAAGATTCTTTCAAAACAACTTTGCCCTCAGATCTTACATTCAGCTTACATTTGAAACTGAATGGGAGGAGAGTCTGGACAAATCAAGAGCAATGTGGGAATAATTACCCCACTGTTACAGTTTGTAGCACAGAAAGGAAGAGCAAGCAATTACAATTACAATTTTGGTTAATCACCACATATCCAGTAAACAGATTTATAGCACACACTGACTTTTTTATATATATATATTCTTCACTTTCTTTTACCAAAAACTCAACTTCAAATTAAACCTCTCTAGATATATTAAAAATTGATTGGAATGAATAGATCTACTGTAAGATATAAGGTTGAACACATTTGAAAAGGAAAAGCTGTAAAAATTAGTAAATATGTTCTTTAACTTCAGCCTTCTTTTGAAGAAAAGAAAAATTAAATTGGCGCTATTGAGGCCCTGGTTTCTAGCAAAGAAATGTGTATCAGGTCTATTTACCAATCTTCACTTTAGAGTGCTTTTTATATGATTTTTTTTTTTTTTTTTTTTTTAAATCGGAAACTCTGTGGATGGTAGGTGGAAGCACAGCAGAAAACATCTGTGTTAGTGTAGAAAGGGCCTCAGAGTCACTGAAAATAACAATATGGGCCGTCAAACAATGATGCAACACAAGTTGAAGTACAGCATGCTTACACTTCTACCTCAGCCCTTAAAGATTTAATTAAGATCACCCAAGATGTGAGTGAAATTCAAAATAAATAGAGCAAAATTTGAAATTTCATATATTATTACTATTTATAATTTAACGCTCTAGTTTCACCATCCGATTTAAATGCAGAGCTTTGCTTTACTCCCACAGTTCTTGCGAACCATCAGTAGCTATAGTGTCAGTAATTCAGGAGCAAAAAGGACACCTAAAATCATTTCAAAAACAAGCTCAGGAATTAGGATTTACCACAAATGGAAGCATTATTCAGACCTCTGAAGGGAACAAATATTTAAAGTCAACAATGCCTACAAAAAGCAATATTACTGATTTCATATGCAGGCACATACAATACCTTTACTACAGTACAACAACCTCTGTTATGCTCAAAATAACTAGAACAATGACAACACAACCAGTATAAACTGATAGAGGGATTGTACTCCTGCTGTTTTTATAAATCTCTAGATGGGACCACAAGTAGTTTAGTCAATCAAATCAATTCATAAACAATTCAACCAAATAAAGAGTAAGAGTTAGTATTGTTACAAGTCCAATTCCAGTGTATGTTACGTAGTTTGCACGGACAGAGGAGAGAGCAGCGAGGGTCTCTTCCTCCCTCTAGATACTGAGGTCTTTAGAATTTTCTTTGTACAGCCTTCTCTTGGGCTCAGGGATCTGGTTTGAGCTGCGGCCTCCGGCGTTATTGATGGGTCCTGTCTTGTTGTAGGTAGCATTGTTGTGTGCAGCGCTGTTCTTCATCATGCTGTAGTAGTCCTTCAGTCTGGGCGCTGCTGCATAGTTCAGCTCATCCCGGCTATAGTTGCTGTCAGGGGAAGAGTCCCGCTCCGACCTGTATCGCCTCTCCATTGTCCCGTTCATCCGGTGCCTCTCCTCCTTCCTCTCCGAGGAAGAGTCTCTCAGAAGATTGCCATTCTTGGTAGCTCTCTCATATGCACGGCCTCTGGGGAGAGAATCCCCTCTGTTGTTGACGCGCTCCAGGGTGGACGACTCGCTCACTCGTCCAGCTACCTGGGATTCCTTGAGGAGCTTCCGTTCGGAGAGTTTCCGCTCAGGGGTGACCGAGAGGAACCCTCCATCATCGTACTCCTTCTCAGGTGTGTGGTCCCGGTGCGCACGCTCTGCCCTGCGGTCCATGGATTTCGCCCGCCGACGATCTGGAGATGAGTTGCGCTTCCTGGTTGGTGAGCGATCGAGGGAGCCACGACGGTGCATCTGAAACCTACTGTCCAGAGTAGAACTGCTGCTCTGGAGCTCTCGGCGCCGCAGTTTTTCGGCAGCAGCAGCCTTCTTTCCCGAGTTGTCCTTCCTCAGAGTTTTCAGGAGCTTGGAGATACCACTCTCCGATTCAGACTTCTTGACTTTGCGGCCTCGGCTCTTCTTGTTGCCAGCGCTGCTGTCGTTGCTGTTGTCGGGAGACTGCTGTCGGAGGGTACTTTGACTGTGACTGTTATTCCAGGTGTGATGATGATGGGGATTAAACTGCCGGCCGTGGAAGTCCATCAGATCCGAGCCAGCCCAGTCCCTGTTTTTGTCCATACCTCGGCCACGTGCAGCCTCCTCCAGGCGTGATGGTTTGTGAAGGTCTGGTGGATAACTGGACTCCAATGAGGTGTGGTATCGGCTTTTTGGTGGCAACGTTCTCACTTCCGGAGAGTTTTGTGCCCTGGGTGTGGGAGGGTGCCCGTCACTGCTGCCGTCTGCAGAAAAAGAAAAAAAGGAGAAGGATTTGATGAATGAAAATAGATTTGAGTTACATTTACCGTATCTTGCACAGATGACTTTTCTGTTGCATTATCTGATTTCTTGCACTGGCACAACACAAATCAAGGCAGCTATGAATATCATGCAAAGATGCGTTCTTTTAATATGCTGCATGTTTTCCAAATAAAAAACGCAGCCTTTTCTAAATTTATATGTCAGATTCAAATTTAAATCTTTGCAAGAATATTTAAAAAGAAAAAAAACCACAAATCTTCTCTGGGACTTGAGTTTACCGTACATGTTTAAATGGGTTACATCAGCAAAAGCAGGAGCAACACATCAGCAAGTGAAGGGCAGCGGTTATCAATGACACAGCAGGCACCTAGGAGGTCATTCCAAACAGTATGACAAAGGCACACCAAAACAAACCAAAACCAAATTTAAAATGTGCATTTGGCTGAATGTCTGCCAAATAACACAGGTTGCTATGACAGCAGCATGTGATGAGTGGTGGCATTAAGTTAGTTCCATTAAAAAAAAAAGGTTTTCTTTACATGGCAGAAGGGTACGGTTTATATGAATGGACAGACGCCACATAAGTACAGTTTAATTCAAGCGTGACGAGACATAAAGTATGTCTACAGTGTAAACACATCTGCACACAAACACAAACAAAGTAGGATGCAGGTCAGGATGAGCTGGAAGGCTGTATAAAAACTCAAAGTGAGGAGAGGGGAGATGACAGGGAGCGTGAACTGGGACTGTTGTTGTTTTTATTTTTATTTTTTTTACTACAAACCGTTGTCTGATTTTGGCCCATTAGGTAGAAACAGGGCTCTCCCATCTTGTCATTCCTCAATGTACCAACAGCGAGATGAGGAGCCATCATCGCTGGAGAGAGGAGGAAGAGCCCAGCAACAAGAGACAATCAGAGAGAAGGAAGGAGGAGGCGAGAGAAGAAGACAAATAGAACAGACAAGCTGTTTTACAGTACATCCGTTGAGAGAAGAAGGGCTTTGGTGTGAAAGACAAAAATATTCTTCACTTCAATTTTTAAAAATGATCCCCAACAACATAAACGTCTGGATTAATATGAGAAATAATACAACAGTAGAGAACAGAGTTTATTGAACCTATGGAGCATCTTTACTGTACAGCTTCCTGTATAAAACCCACTGTATATGTTTTAGTCATTCTTTTATCAATACAGATCTCCTCACTTATTGGCATTAACTTAAACGTAAAAAGGTAGTGACAATTTGTTTTAAAGAAGAAGGTTAATCTAGACACACAGTTCAGGTGTGTCTAGATGAATTAATTTGTGAAAAAGTACTAATGCCCTTTGTTAAGCAAAGTGGAGAAACTGTGGTACTGTGGGCATGTTTCATCTACGAAGGCTCAATGAGTGCATGGCAAAATAAACTACAGATACAAGATGACCTTGATTTTAGTATGAAATTTCAATATTCTCAGTCTCAGATCAACATTGTTTTTCGTTTCGTTTTTTGTTTTTACGTAATGATCTAGAAAACATACCAAATCAACACATAAAAGGCCTGACAGAGACAAAATCCTTCTTTTATGGTCATCTAAGTCCTCAACCAAAAACTGAAGCTGAAGAGAAGAGCGCATAACAATTCTGGGCAGATCACTAAAGACCGCAAAAAGAAATGCCAAAATATTCCTAAAAAGCTGGATTTTTCAAGTTTTCTGCATGGGGTTGATAGAACAAAATATGCATTTATTATCCTAAAATATTGTTATATATACAATAAAGATGCATCTGCTCAAGGAAATACATAATCTATTCCACTGAGTTTACTACATGGAAAAAAAAGATCCAAATTCTTTACTGGAAGAGGAGTAAAGCATCTGCTGCATGTTAACCTACCATATTCAGGTACAGATCCATCGCCTCTCTTCAGGACAAGCCGCGCCCTCCGACCTCCATTCTTGATCAGCTCAATGGCTCGTGAATGCTTCATGTTCTTTGTGCTCTCACCGTTAATCTCCAGAATCTCATCTCCCACCTACAACAGAGCAGGTAAGTAACTGGGACAGCTAAGTGATAAATAATGTGAAAAGAGGAAACTTGGCCTGGCAAAATGTTCTTAGCAGAGAATCAGAGGGAACTTGTGAGTTTCATACCCTCATCTTGCCGTTTCTGACAGCAGCCCCATCCTCGGCTAGTCTCAGCACGTAAAGGTCCATGTTGTACTCCCGCCCTCCTCTTAGGCTGAAGCCAAATCCTTTGCTGTCCCTCTCCAGGTCCACAGAATAGTACTCAGCATCCTGTGGTGTAAGAAAAGGCATATATCTAAACACAAGAAACACTAGGAAACAGTGGCTTATTCATTGTGCTGAGGACAGCGAGGGACGGGTCCAAACCTCAGAACTAATCAAGTCGTGTTCCACAAAAAAACCCTCAAAATGTCAATGGCAGTACAATACAGTGGAATGCATGAATAATTAATGCAGAGGTACATGTGAGCAGGGTACAGATCACCAAGCAAGGGCAGCACAAGGGCTGCACCCCAAAGTTTCTACACTCAGCCAGTTTGCTTCAAACACAAGATTTCTATGTGAGAACATAATTAGACTAGTCAACAAAATGCTAGAGAAAAGTTCATACTAATGTGGGTATATATAAGGTCTTTCACACATCATAACCTAATCATAACAGAACAGCTTTTTGTCTAAATATTGTATTGATTAGATATCACTATATTCCTTTCCATCATTTCTTTGATAAAAGCATCTCGGTTCATTAATAAGGGAACCAAAGGAATGACTGAGTTGACTTTGAAATGCCACCACTGTGCGATGCAGTAACAATGTCTCACATATTTAATGTTTTTCTGTGACATCAGTTGTACTGGTGTGCAAAACAATGGAATATCTGCTCTCACTTATTGGGCATTTTAACACCTGTCAAATGTAAAAACTACAATCCATGTTTTGTTTGTGAATCCAAACAAATGAAAAAAAGTAGTTTAGTTTAAGTTGCTGTTAAATACTAAATAAATCATGTCAGTTTCCCCTACATCTCACTGCCAAGTAATTATGTGCACTTTGACATTTTTATAACGCTGCTAAAAATGAAATGAAATGAAAGTTCAACTCATCCCGTGGTTTAATTTGCATTCTTAGTCTTCAACTTATCCCTTCTACGTCCATCTCTTGGTGTGTTACTGCCCCCTGCTGATTAGTCAAATAAACTGTGGCTGAAAAGGTCTAAGAATATTTCCATCTTCTTTTACCCAGTCCCTTTATTAAATTACAGATGGACTACACAAAAGTTAGGTTCTTCTCAAGAGACTCGCTGTTGTCATAAATCAATTTGTGTTTGTTTAGAGAGATGACAATTCACAAATTTCCTCACCACAAGAAAGATAAATATTATTTGAGTGTTAGACTGGCAAAATATTGCAAAACTAAACAAATGTGCTCAAAACCAATATAAAAACAGCAGCCATACAAACCAAATCAAACAGTTTATAACCAAAAATAGGTTATTTGGGCTTAGATTCACTTTAACTAGTTTTGAACGATTTTCCCAGAGCACTTAAGTGATTCAACATATTTGTTATGATTTTAGGCAGAACGTAAACCACAACTTCATGTGCATGTCTTAACATACATGGCAATCGCAAGTATAAAATCAGTTAACTGCATTGAAAATACTGACGCTTACCTGCATTTGAGTTTGTGAAGGAGGTGGTGGAGGAGCACCTTTTGACTTCGAATGATTCCTTTCAGAAAAAAAACAGAAAGATTTCACATGTGGCAATGTATTTTATGCCACATTAAGCTTTATTATTATTACATATGAAATTTGAAAATTAAAAATGTATCAGCACTTACCTTGACTCTGTGGTCTGAGGTGTGTGTGTGGTGGTGATGGTAGCTATTTTCTCTGCATTAGTCAGCAGAGAAGCATTGGAAGATTCTGAAAATAGGGGAAAAAGAAGTTAAATTAAGTGAGTGTTTTTATTAAATGCCTCAGCCTGGAGCGATGTCTCGAAAAGGCACTGCGGTGAAACAAATGCCACTGTCCAAAAGAGTTTCTTAAATCACCCTTAGTATTGATCTGATGCCAACTGTGATGCTGTCATCTGCTGTTTTGCTCACTGACAACACTGGACCCTTTTGCATGGATCAGAAAACAACGTAAATGTAACAAAAGGCTCTCTCTCATCATTTTGTGTTATGTCCAGTTTAAGATCAAACAATTTTAAAAGGCTACAGTCTAATAAGTGCCATACTTTCAGTTGGAAGGAGTATAGCTCTAGACTATCAGCCTGTTTCATTCTTCTTAGGCACCTTAGTCACTTTTCACTAATCTCCAAAAAGATTATGACTTCCTCGCTGTCCTACAGAGATCAATCCAATGCTCTCTTGGATTGTGTTTCTAGTATATAAGTTTCACACTGATGGTGACTGTTGTCACCACTTTTCACCACAATGAAAAGGAAAAAAAAGAAAAGAAAAATGTGACATGATTATGTATTCAGGCCCTCTCTCCCTGCATAAAATCCAGTACATGTTGTCTTTAGCTGTGATGTGCACTCAGTTTATGATCAGCTCTTTTACATAGATTTGTTATAATAGTGCACAAACAACATCCTGAAGACAAATAACAACTTCAGATAATTCAGGGATAATGATTAAAGTAAAGTTAAATTGTAAACTAAAAAAAGGAAGAGCATTAGTCAGAGAAGGAGCCAGGACACCAATAAAGCAGCTCTAAACTAGTTTCAGACATGAACTTCTCACGGAGGATAACATAGATAAAAGTGTATTCCTGTGTTTCAATAGCCTAGTCAAAATTCAGATAAAAATCCAGTTGCGAATATGAAACCAGACTACAGAATAATAGTTCTCACACTGGCCCTCCATCCAGTGTGACTGTATTTAAACTGTTTTTCAAAGAACAGTGGAGAAAGTCATCAGTCGTCTCTCTATGTGTGAATTTGGTAGATACACACCTCAAAAGACCCGCGACTGTAATTGCAGTGAACAATGCAGTGACCACTCAGGTGGTCTTAATACAAAGCACATTTATCAAAAATATTCCTTCTACTCCATAATTTTGTGCCACTTTGTGATGATGTATCATATAATAAGTTTGTAGTTGTACATTGACAAAATGTTATGTTAAACTGGCGTCAAAACACCTGCAGGAAATACGCAGCTTTGGGAAGTAAACTGCTTGTGCTGAGATATTGTGTATTTAATAGTAAAAGTGGGGGAAATTAGCGTCAGAAGAAAAAGTGTTTAATGTGTTCAATCCAGAAACTAAATGGACAAAAAGTAGAGAAAAAGGAGAATTTACTTTGCTTTACTCCTACCTAGTGATTTTGCTTCTTACACAAGGCTCCACACCCTGATAAAAAAAGTTCTCATGTCTCTGAAAAGCATCGGTGCCCTTTGCCTCCCACAACAACCATGAATAAGTCACATCGTGATGCATTATGAAACATCCGTGTGATGTCGAAAGATGAGAGCCTTACCATCGCCCGGAATGATCCTGAGTGAGACGGTGTTGCCAGCCTCCTTGATCAGGTTGACAATGTCCGAGTGCGACTTGTTCGTGATGGAGCAACCGTTAACGGCCAGAATCCGGTCCCCGACCTTCAGTTTCCCGCAGCGGTCCGCCGGGCTGCCCTCTATGATGCGGCCTATTTTGTGGGGCATCGCCACACAAGCATTTCCAGCTTTTTATGTTAGATGTGTTTGTGTTTATGTTATTTTTCCATGTTAAAAAAAAAGTGTGTGGTATAGATTTGTTTGATTGAGATAATTATTTGTGTTGATTTGCATTTAGTGTAAGTGGGAAACAAGGAGAACAAGGAGAAAGAAAAAGGAGGGTTGATTAATTATTCAAATCACCAAGTCCCAAATTCACCAAATGAAAGAGAGAAATTATTGGAGTTTGCACACAAATTACAAATTCTTTTGTAAAAAAAAACAAACAAACAAAAAGATAAGTCAAGCTATAATTGATGTACTCCATAATAAAAATGCAAAGGATGTCTTCTTGTCCCACAACTTGACATGTTAATTAAAGATCTGTGAATCTCATGCATCATTGGATCAATGGGTATTTATACAATCTGGTACCTGAGCTGTGGTACCTTGGCTGAGATAATGATAAGAATTTAAAGGGAAAGTTCAAAAGTTTTTAGGTGAGCTTGTGTTAAAATATCATAAGCAGCTCATTTCCGTAACATCATAAGACGTAAATTTCGAACACTGTACTCCTCAAGACTTCTACTGTTTAAAAACAACTCTGATCTCATACATTTGCTTGGATAAGTCTGAACCTGACTATTTGTTGCTGCAGCTTTAATCAGATGAAAATAAACTTATGGTTTCAACAGGTATTTGTTTCAAAGTGAAAAAGGATTATTTCTGTGGTCAAATGATTATTTTCCATCTGTTACCAACAGACAAGGCATCAAGAGAAATGTGACGAAAGAATCTAAATGTAAAGCAAGCACCGAAAGTGCAAAAGTGTATTCTTTTATCTTTGTAAACAAAAACTCAGAGAGGAAAATCAGAGCTACTGTACCATCAGAGAAGAAATGTCCATCTAAAAAAATACTATCCCTACAGCTGAAAGCAGATAGATCAGAAATCATTTCAGGTTTAAGAAGTAGCAGGTAATAGCCATCTTTCCATTGCTAACATTGATAAACCAAAGCAAAAATAATACCACTTAAAAATTGCCAGTTCAGAATAACATGTGATTTAAATTCAAAAACAGCAAGTTAATAGTAAACCATATTCAATTTTATCTCTGTTATCCATCCTTTGAAGTGGAATTGATGAGTCAGTTCAATATTGGTATGTTCAATAATGTTATTATATTATCCAATTTTAATTGCAAAAGTTGATATTACCACATGTCTTAATCTGTATTTTACGTAAGACACATTATTTGTTTTTTTAGGTAACAATTTGGGTTAAAGATAGATTGTGGATTTCTTGTGAGAAAGTTAACTACTGCACATATGGTACAAACTGCTTATAACCTTTTCACAGAACCTCACAATATTCTGAACTATCCCTTTAAGACTTTATGTGAGACTAGTCAGGTGGTCACTGAAAACATGACAGCACATTGTTGAATCAAAATGAGTTCAGGACTCCTGATGGCAACTTAGGGAAAATCCCTGCTCTCTCCAGTTGTCCTCCTCCTGTTTCACTTTCTCCGTCTCTCCTACGGCTTTCATTCAGCAATCTGTGCAGCATCCATATTAATTACATAACCTTTCTTCACATTCACCTCTCCTCTGCTTTGATTGAAAATGCACTTGTATGCTGACACTTTATTTAAATAATGAGTTATGGGACTTTACAGGGCTTGACAAGGATTTAACACCCAATCTGCTAAGCACAACACCGGCTCTGGGTCATGGAGCGAGGGGATCAGCTGGGGGGATGGGTTTTGATAGACTTGAGGGAAAATGGTTTTTGTCCGACACTTACAGGGAACTCAATCAGACGAAACTGCTTTTGTTTTTCGCAGAACTGACAGGCATTAAGAAATCCTGAAGGAACGCTCAGAGTAATGTCACTTGTTAAAAATGGATTCTTGATTTCAGCCCGTGTCCCACACGGTTACAACCCATTAGAGGAGCGAATGCAGGGCGCTATAGCAGCAGCCTTAGTCACGCTTAGCAAGAAAGGAGGAGCAAAGACACTAAAGCACAAAGGGGAAGAAGGAAAAACAGAAACCGTTTAAAGCCTGAAAAAGATCAGACAAGGTCGTTTTCCAGCACTGTCATTGTTAATAACACATTAATTCTAAAATTGCATTCTGGAAAGTAACACCATTAGCTCCTGGGATCAGTGGAACCTCCTCAGGACACTTAGTGTGGCTAGAGTATCGTCCAGTCTTGTCTTTCACCTATGACACATCACATTACATCACCGCAGCAGCTAAATACACAAGGGTCCTTGATATGACATCTGTGTTCATCACTCAGAGCTTTATACTGATTTTGTTCAAGGGCAGCTTGTGCAATTTCTCCTCAAAGCCTGACCAACTTTACTGAATGCATGTCTGGTGTGTTGCTGCGATGCATAAACGTTTAAGATTGCCATCGGTGGGATTGAGAATGTGGTGGAAATATTGGTGAGGGCCAGGAATGATGAATACATCTTTTCATATGGGTGAGAGAGCAGCAGACTTTACTGAGTAAACAAATGTCATAAACCTGTAATCACCTACCGAATGTGGTGCCAGCATCAGGCCGGGAGACGGACGACACAATCACAAAACCGAAACCTTCGTTTTCTCCCCGCTGGATCTCCACGTCGTAAGGCTGCAGAGAGGCCGGAATCACCGCGCTTCCGCTGCCGCCTCCACCGCCACTGCCTATGCCGCTGGTAGATCCACTGCCAGAACTGACTGTGTTCAGTGAGTTCTGACTCCCCTGAGGGGTCCGCTTGCCTTCTGTTAGGCTGGGAGCCTGGGTGCTGCTGTGGTGTGAGGAGGCCGGCGATGGGGGAACGTCACCTTCTCCCTTTGACACTGGGGATAAAGAGGGCGAGAGCACAGTGGTCAGATAAATGAACTAAGAAGCAACTGGCAACATTATGTTTACATAACACAAATGTGACCATGCATGACATATAAATAGATGTACATGTTTAACGAGAAACTTTCATCACCTCCGTATCCGGGGGTCTTGCGTCTGACCGTGAGGTTGACATGACCCTGTTTGGCAGCCTGCTGCATCAGCTGAACCACCAGCTGGTGTGACTTTCCCACTACCGCTGTGCCGTCCACACAGATGAGCTCATCACCAGACCGCAAGCGGCCATCTTCATCTGCAGCCCCGTACTTCACTATGTGCCCAATGTAGATCTGGAGAAAGACAGAAATGTTTCACTCAAAAGACCTTTTACAAGTAAACTAGGAAGTTGAGAATCTCAATGTCCAGAAACCAACTAAAACAAGGATTCAATATTGCAGAGCTTCCACTTATGTCCTCCCTGGAAAGTACTGCTTAACTCAACATGCTAACCTCTTTGGCCTCGGATATACCAATCTGCTGCCTGAGCCCAAACTCCTCTGGTCTGGCCCATCATATCAAAGCAGACTTTCGGTTTGTGAAGTGTTTTTGGATCAATCAACAAACCAACTTCCTGTGAGGCAGGCTTGAAACTTTCTACCACTTTACTTTATCCAATTGCAAGCTTTCTGTCATTCTTCAACTTGCTTTCCCTTTCAAGACAAATATACGATGCACAACAGCACAAGGATCGGAAGATACGGCCTTCGCTTCTCCTAACAAGCTGTCTGTAAGGTTCTCTAGAGAGCAACAGCTCCAGATAGGGAGTGGGAGTAATTTGTTAAGACTTTGTGCTATTCTGGTGTAAAGGCAGACAGAACTGAAAAGACAGGGGGGAGAAAAACTAATGAAGCAAGCAGCCTCAAACTGAGGAGCATTCAGAAAAGTATTGTTACTTTATGTAAGCATTTATCTACACACTTATATATTAATTCGTAAGCATTTACAGTAAATAAAGAGATTTAAAGGTGAAGAGACACTTACAGGTTCCCCAGGCTCATTTCCTCCCAAAATGCGGAAGCCAAAACCAGTATCCTTTCGCCAAAGGAAAATGTCTTGTTCCTGGCAATCTGGCACTGAAACATACATAAAAGAATCAGTGAGATGTCTCCTTACTGATCCATTACAAACCTAGAAGTTAACATGTTTACTAACTTCAACCAGTGCTTTTTAATCACTAAACCAGTGAGTCATTGTTCATTGTGTCTTGTCCTTCCTGCAAAGGCATTGTCATAGAAATATCCAACATACGTTTGTGCTTTCTTATTGAGATTACACCAGGCCCAGTACTTTTGTATTTAGCCCTTTCCTTCCTGAAGTCTCAACTAACTCCCTTTGACCTTTTTTTTTCTTTTTACATAGAAAATACACAGTCTGGTTAAGAGCTTCTATACGTTTGATCTGTGTCTACTTCTCAACATTTTCCCAGCCAGAGAAGTGGTATTGTCAATTTCTTCATATTTTTTTATTATTAATAATTTGAACATTATTTAAGTTTTAGGTTTTCATTATGGCTTTTATTTTATCTCTTCTATTCTCACATGTAATTTAGAAAGCTTTTTGCAAATGAACCATTGCTGGCCTTCTGTTTTAAACCAAATCAATTTTTTTATTGAAAGTCAAAACATACCTAATTCTATTTAAGAACTCATTGGCCAGTTTAGTAGCATTATGGTTTGTGATTGGTTGCTTCTATCGTCTTGTGCATGTTCTGTTCTAGATTACCTCAATGAAGACCTAAAAACTCACCTGAAGGAGATGTGCTATTAATTTGTATTTACATCACAAATCTGAACTGCACAGATTGATTCCTTTTTTTCCTTTTACTGTGTCTTCTCTGCTTTACATCTTACTCAAACATGTGCAGAGTCCCACACATTTACATCTTGCCACAGAGTAAGCAGACTGTGGAGGAGGACGCAGGCAGTTCAGTGTCAGTCTGTTCAACCCACAGGGCCAGCATGCACAGGAGGCATGAGGCCTCTTTTAATGCACCGCCTGCTGTCAGCGCTGCTGCCTCTCGAGGCCGGCAGTGAACCTGAGTCCCTCGCCTTCGTCTAATGTGTGGTTAGTTTGTATTAAAGTCACTGCTAGGGTTCTAATTAACCCTCGGTTCACCTGTGAGGAGTAGTGATCAAAGCTTTGTGTATATATTTTAAAGAGAGAAGCAGACTTTATCTTGGTTTCTTTAAGAGAAGCCATTGCTTTTCCATTTCCATGGGTCAGAACTAAGGCAGCTTCTTGGTTGAGAAGTGAAAAGAGGAGGGGTATGCCTTGGACAGGTCACCAATCCATCACAGGACACAAAATGCACAAAACAGGAGAAACACAACAAAGGGCCACTAAGCAAAATCAATTAGTCTGGCAGTCAGGTCTTCAGATTAGAGAAGGCTGGAGCAGCAGGAGGGAAAGCACTCTTACACAGGGAGATACACAGCAGGAACAAGCAAACTCCATGAAGAAAGATCCCAGACTGAAGTTGACTGTGCAACCTTACTGAGAAAATAATTAATTAATTAATTAACCTGTTAGTATAGGAGCAGGGACACGTCTAAAATCCTGAGGGTTTGCTCCATTTGCCCTTACAACTTTCCTCAGTTTTTGCTTTTTTTGACATACATTATTGTTTAAGATGCATCAGGACACTGATGGAAATCATAATTTTTTTATGAAATTTTAATTTCATAAAAAAAGAACGCTTGGAATGGTCTAGTCAAAGTTCATACAGTGATTGAAATGCTGTGACATAACCTTACATTGGTTTTGTCGCAAACAAACTGCACACTATGGCAGAATTAAAACAATTCTGTAAAGAAGGGCCAACACTTGTATCTGTTTGTCCCTACTGACCGTGTCAATCATTTTCTGTTCATGAAAAACGTCAAAAAGAAGCCAAGCGGCTTTCTCTTTCTGCTCTTAGGATTCACCCTTCCATCACACTTTCCTTCACTGCAACAGTGCTTTTCAAGTGCATACAGTGGATGCACAAATGCATCTGCTGACGGACTCGAGCAGCGTTTGCTGGGATGGGGCGGGACGAACAGTATGAAAATGGAGTCAGGAAATCTAGGGCTGTTAGTAATTCTGTTTTCCCTCTTTCTTGTTTCATTGTGTCTCCTCTTGCTCCCCCCGCTGAATCAAAAAAGGGGCTGTAGCTTCTTCAGAGGTTATCAAACATATACACCAATCATCTGCAGCTTAAAGCAACCCTCTCAAGACCCAGTTAATATTTAATTAGCAGCAGTCCTAGTTTCTTCTTGCTGACATTCTTATTAAGCAACTCTGGAACATGCGGCTGGTGCACAACTAGCGCATCTGGCCAAGAACAGTAATTCGACAAGCCAACAACAAACTTGCCGCGCAGATCATCCCACTCCGATTACATAATGGCTTTTTGTTGCGACATGAAGCAGGATTTGAGAGTTTATAGCACTGCATACTTTTCTGACATATCACCCACAGTGGGTGAAGGTCTGAATGATTTAGATCACACAGACTCTCCGTCTCATCACAATTTCAGTGTTTCTCCATGAATATTGCAGGAACAAGCCATGAACTAGACGGGATATAAAGGAGCTTTATACCTGCAATCTGAGGTATCAATTGTGGGATTTTTTTAGTTTGCCATCTGACTAAACTTTTCAATGCATGAGACGTTCTCTTTTGCTTCGTCTAACTAGATTATGTTTCATCTTCCAACATGATGTGCATCTACCTTTGAATTTGTGACCTTTCATTTAAAAGATTTGCATGTCAGATTTTGAAGAGGAAGGTATTGACGTTGTGTGTATATGTGGCAAATTAAAACACATTACAAGCCTTTTGATTAGCTTGCTCCCAAGGACACTTCTCCCTCGAGGCTGCTTTTGTCACAGAATCGGATGTGACGATGAGCAAAAGCTTGGAGCAAGGACAAAAAAGCCCTAATATGCCACACGCACGTGCCTCAAATCTTTCAGATAAGTTTTCCTGTTGATTTTCGTCTCAAACTCTAACAAGGTGCAGCAATGTGTGGTTGCTTTTAAGAAGAAACCTTCATAGAAGATTTATCATGCCTCCAACAGGACCAAAGAAATGTACTCACGTCGACTTTCGTACATACTCCTGGACTGGGCCCAGATCTTGAAAGGGTCTGGTTTCTTCTGGAGGGTGAGAGTGCCATCTGCGGGGTCCTGGGGGGGCAAGACCGGCAGAGGCTGTGTGGGAGCTGCTGGAGTTGGGACCACCGCCTCACTGGGCATGGCAGAGGGTGGGTGGCTAGGAGAGTCGGTGTGGGCGCTGCGATGGCTGCACACGCTGTGCTGGGAGCTGCTCTGACTGTCCTTTCTCTCCAACTGGTGCTGGATGGATGGGGGGAAAAAAGAGAGACGTCTTTTAGTTTAAAACAACCAGGGGATGGGAGAGGGGAGGGTGCTGAACTTACAGGCAAAAGATTAAAAAATAAGGGAGAAAGAGGAGAAAAAAGTAACAAATCAAAGAAAGGAGTGAAAACAGAGGACAGAGAGAAAGGAAGACTGTTCAAGGTCATCTTTTTTAGATATTGCTGTAGAACATTTCTCACTAAAAATGTCTACTGAGGTAAAAGGAGGGATGACATGGTTTCCATGGATGCAGGAAAAAGACAGGTTGAAATAAAGTTAGAGATGTTGCTTTTTTTCTGAATTTCATTTCTCTTTATTGCAGAAGATTCAATTTTTCTTCCATCTCCACTACAGAAAAGCAACCAAGATGCTGAATTTACTCAGTGTCACTGCTATGCTTTAAAAGTTTTTTTTTTTTTTTTTTTTTACAAGCTCCCCCTTTTTTTCCATGTGTTTATCCTCCACAGAGACTGGAGTGTGTACAGATTACTTTGTTAATATTTGTTGACCTGGCCTAAAAACACTTTCCAGACATATAACAATAAGTCCTACTCAGAAAATGTGATTATGACAGTGAAATGGGGGCAGCTCTGACAACCGAATCACTCTTTATTTATTGTAACTAATAAGATGGGGCTTGAAATAGTGGAGAAGTTATTCCACTCATCACACTTTATGAGATGAAGGGTCAAATTCCCATAATGCGTCATAATGAGGACAACAGCCACACAAAATTGACTTTTCATTCAATCACGGGAGACTTGATAATGAGGCGGCGTAGCAGAGAGTCTCTCCTGCATATGGGAGTTTACTGCAAGCATCTACGCAGATTCTGGACTGAAGGCAAAGAGGATGTTCTTGGTCACATGCAGCGTGACATTTCACTGACATAACACAGGGGAGAAATCTGGCTTTTTCTTAGACGAACACTAATCTGGAGTGACACTCAGCCTTGGCCACTGTTGGCACTCGACCCCCAAACAGAGTCTAGCCCCCTTCTCAGACTGCAGCCCCATGTGACCTGAAAAGGTAACTTCCATATCCCTGATGGATACCAAACTAATCCTAATCCTAATATCCAGTCAGGTCAGATGGATGCTTTGAATATCAGTTAAGGGAGAGTGTTTCTTCTGTCTCAGCTGGAGAGAAATTAAGTTGTCCCTGACCTCTTCTACAGACCCAGACAAAATCTGACACACACAAAAAATGAAGAATACAACTTTTGGTCATTGTTTCTGCCATTACCACTGGTGGCACAGACATTGACACACTTGCTTAGCCTTGATTTATAATATTTCAGAAGGTTGGCACATAGTCAAAGAGGGCTCTTTAAGCATTCCCATTTGCACAGTGTCTACATTGTCTAGCGTTCTCTTCAGTTCAACTTAGGACTGGGACAGACATGTAAGAAGGCCCATTTTGAGTCAGGTGAACCACACTAACTGACAGATCCATTAAACAAAAACCACTCATGTTTCTGTTTAATGGTAACATGCACCAAAACCCATTTCATTATTGCCCAGGTAATTTAAAGAGTTCATACTGTTCTGCACTTCAAAAAGACCCAAACAGGCCCACAGTTTCATTGATTATCCACCATACGTGGGAATCAGATGGTCTTCAACATATTTATTGTTTGTGTGACAAAAACCAACTTAAAGAGCTTCGTCTTGTGCCACCAAAGAATATTATTTATTTTAAAGTCCCAGGAGCTTTGACGACACGCCGCATGTTGACATTTGTGATGGTAGGAGAGAAACAACTTTTTTTGTGGCATCATTAATATAGCTTCACGTTTGGCTAATGCATATCACTAGAGTTGAAAAGAAGTCTTGGTTACTCCACTATGCCATTCAGTTTTCTAATCTATTACATATTTTTTTTATATATCTTTTACCATCCAGGTCATTGTATAGTTTAAAAAATAAATAAGGCCCCTCATGCAGTCTAGTGGTCAGGTGGAATTATTCCACATCTTATTTGTACTCCAGGAAAACAGAAATTTATAGATTGACAATTAACTCCTGCAAACTCTAATCAACTTTAACAGAATTCATTGCAGAAATTCTTAAATTATCACTTTAATTGTGTCACCACTGATTTGTTTAAAATAAATGTTTTTTTAGTGGTCACATGGTAATGACAGAAATGCCCTTAAATTAAAGCTGAATTTGACAACTGCCCTTGAAGAATTACCTTGCTGATTCTTTCTCAGATTTTCTCCACCGCCTTTTTTGCAAACCACAATTTTCGAGCATGACATTGTTTCTCCTCTTTGTCTCTGTCAGTGTTCCCTCTATAATTGTGGGTGATCTGGGTGACTCACAGCTGTGTTTCCCTTCCTTACTCTCCTCCCTTCTTATCCCAATCTTCTCTTGTTGCCTCTTTCTCTGAGCTGTGGCTGTCTGCCCTCCTCAACAGCTGGTCACAGTTACACTACTCTGCCCAGGCTACGCTACGCTCAATCATTCACAGAGTGGCAGCATTTCAGGAAGGGTGGGATGCTAAGACAAAGTGAAGAGGATATAAAACAAAGAAAAGTGACAGAAACAAGATCGGAGATTAAAAAATTAGGATCACACAAAGCTCGGCACAAAGCTTGACTGGTAATGAAGAAGAGGCGAAAATTTCTGAAGCTTAAGAGCTCAGTCACATCTCACAAGTCTGTGCCTTCTGTTCTTAAAATAGCACTTGTTTCAGTGAGGAGCGTGCAGTGATATGCACACAAAGAGGAGAGTTGAAGACAGTACTCACCACCAGCTTTGGGCTTCTCTTGGCTGGCACCACGCCTGCAAAACATCGACACAAAGACAGGGAGAGCATTAATGACCTGCGGTGCTCTTCCTCAGTCCCCTCTGGTCAGATCCTCCTCAGGATGAATGGATGAACCTTCAGGTTCGTGCTGCAGACTAGAAGGCGACTGGCCTGCTCCTCCTCCCCGTTCTGCCTCCTCTCCTCTCTCTAACCGAGCAACACACTGCGCCGGGCTGCTCGCTGATCTAAGTGATCTCCGCCCCCTTTTTCTGTATCCCACTCCAGTCCGCGCTCCCAGCCGTGCTAACAGAGGAGCCTCACCAATCTGATTGCGTTACACGGGCTGGCCAATGCAGCAGGAGCAGCTACAGGTCTCTCTCACACCACGTCCCCAGGTGGAGTCTCAACTCTTACTTGCACTGAAGAAGCAACATAAAAAGGGAAAACCTGTCTGTGTGCATCTCCTGAGTGACTCCAGAGATGCTTCCTCCACTCCCAACTCCACTGCTTTGTCAGGGCTTACATTGAGAAGCTGATCTTCTCCGTTTGCGCCCCTCTCCTCGCTGCTCCCTCCCCCCTTCTCATCTACTGTGCACCGTGCCTTGCTGTGCCTTTATCTCTCTCTCTCTCCATCTTGCTCCTACAACATACTGTAAAGAGTAACCAAGAAGATCAATCTCATTTGTGCCTATAAAATATTAATGCTCTCAGCCAGATGTCAGGGGAGATGACAAGCAGCACATCATTGTAGGGAATAACATACATGCCATTTAACCTTTCCAAATATCTCTAATTATTTAAGGTAAAGCATCTTCTACTTCAAATATTAGGTCTACTGAAATACAACCTGGCTGTTTAGCCCACACAGGACTCTTTCATCTTTTCCCAAGGCGACTCTACATCAAGCTTTTTTTCTTGGCAGAGAACATGGAGACAAAAATAGACAAATGAATGCATGAACGACATGAGACGGGATAGGGAAGAGGGCTTGCCGTTTCCAAGGTGATCAGGTAGTTTTGTTTTGTTGAGCGGGGGGAGGGAGTATAAACAGAACATCATTTTAATATTAAGTGTAGACCTTTCATATATTGCATCCTGCTTTGTCTTCATGTTTGCTATAAAGAAGTAGTTGCAGATTCTCTTCCCCCCCGGGTTTGTACACCGAGTGTAGAGGGAATCTACCATTGACATCACTACACATCACGCAAACATCCATCCCAAGCTCCTTCTGCTGCATTGGCAAAAAAATCATTAAATGTTAAAACTCTCTGTTGCTGCAAAGCCCCTCTCCACTCAATTCATAATTTATTGCCATCTTTTTTTTCTGTTGCACATTCTCTCCATCTCTCAGATTATGGTGTGCCTCTTACTGGACCAAATGGATCAAGCTTAAAGCTTTTTTTTATATATATATTTTTTTATTTTTCATACGCCTAAATGATTGCAGATGTGCTTGTGGGTGCGGCTGACACAGGAAAGGACGTCCATCACTGGGTCAAATGCCATGTCAATGTAATTGTTTCCTATAACACTGACTGGTTATGTGACCCATGAACTCTACACTTGACAAAGTGGAAGGTCAAAGTAAAGTATGGTCAAAGTAAGTACAAATTAGCCAACTCTTGTTAAAAATTATACTGCGCAAACAAAAATATTTTGTTCAACATACAGCAAAGACCAGATATTATCAGGTCTGGAGTTGGTTTGGGATGGATTCTAGTTTTGATTGCTGTCTTCGATTCCTTAGTCTCATTGTTTGATTAGATAAGCCTCGTTTCCGTTTTACCACTCTTGTTTAATGATATTCCTTATACAGTATCTGCTTATTATAGCTTAGCATTAGATACATTTTCCTAGATCCCTTGTTTATTCTCCCTCATCTCCTGTGCCATTTTATTTCTTTCTCTACTCAGCCTGCCTTCTGCTCTCTTCCCTCACACCTACAACCGGTTAGTTACCAGCCCCCGTCTTTTGATCCAGCATTCATCCCTCGCGGTTTAAAAAAGTTTGTAATTTTGAAACTGTAAGATTTTTAAACTTTGGTATACCTTTATACTGGTGTGTACAGGAACATTTACTGCAGAGAAAAGCCTCTTTAGGCTTGTTTGTTTTTGTAGAGATAACCGTAGGGATGTTTTAAATAACGCACTTGTCAAAATGATTGTTGCTACGTAATCCAACACAGCCCTTACTGACAATGGAGTACACTACGGTGAAGTAAATATCAGTTTTATTCCCTATCTGTTCCCCAAACTTCCTGGGCTTCTAAAATTCAGTACTGCAAAAGAGAAACTGGGATTCTTAGACATGATCTAAATCTAACAGTGTTGAAGAAGCAGAGCGGGTTAATGCTTTAGGGGCTGAATTTAATGTCAATCAAGCTGTAAATATACGTTTTGAATGTAGGTTCAGCTGTCACCCATCTTCGTTGCCTAGCTACAGAAACCTTGACAATTGTTGGCACTACTAAAATGTGGAAAAGGGCCTAAAAGAAATAGTTATTATGGAGACTTAGTAGTGACCATAAAATGCCATGATTTAGAAAATTTGTCTTGCTTTATGTCGCATGTCTAGGTGTTTAAAGTCTTTTAATTATGGCTATGAAGTAGTTTAGATAGAAGGTGTAGATACTTTTCTGACTTACTAGAATAAAATTTTCATTTTGAAGAGAGACTAAGTATATCATATTCTAATTAATCTATACTTCCTTTGTCAATGGAAATATTGATTTTATAGACAACTGATAAAAAAAACTCTAGGCAATGATACACTTTGAAAAGTGAAAAACAAATAATAATAATAATAACTGCAAGACTACAACACCGAAATAAAAGATTGCAGGCTTTTACAGGTTTGCACAGGGAGTTGAATGGTGTGCAGTGAACTGCACTTTGAAAATGCAAGTACAAACACAAACACACCCTGCAATGGAAATATTTTTGAGGAATATTGTAGATAATAACTGGAGTTTAAACTATTGTGCATTTCTCATTCTAATAGAATGAAAAATGTAACGTCAAGCAGTTCTGCAGCCTAAGAAACTAAACAAAATACCAACAAAAAACAGAAAACTGGACACTTGCATAAAGGCTTTTTAACCTAAGTAGTCACAAACCTGACAAAGCAAATGCGTGAAACGAAGATTGTTTAGAGACCAATGCTGTGTGGATCTATTTGTTGTAAAGGTGGGGGAAAAAAATACAAAAAATATCTGCATTCATGCTGACAACAGAGGGGGATCCTCTTTATTTCACAGAATGAAAATGTTATTCGTAAAATAGGACGGAGGAGTGACTGAAACACAAATAAATTATAGCATACATACATATAATTGTTTTGACAATGGTTTTGATGTAGCATAGAGTAAGGTTTATTTTTATAATGCTTTTTTTCCCCAGGAATTTATTACCATCTTTCAATTAATGTCAGAAAAAGATGAGACATAAGAGAATATACCTGTCTCTCTTATCTCTAAAAAACAAGTTTTTTATTTTCATTCATAAGTGGCGAAAACGTTAAATATTCAGGCCAAGCAACATATAGATATTGTTGAGTGGGCACAAACGATGTATGCAGGTTTATCATTCTTTCATCCTTTTCAAAGTGAATCTGCAGCAGCTTGAATGGACCTTACTTCTCTGAGCTGCTGAGGCTGTGGCCTTGGTAACTCTAAGTTGAGCCCACACAGATTGAGTGAATAGTCCTTCCTCCAGGTTTTCTATCAATTTTGTTAGAGAAAACAAAAAAAGTGAGTAATGCTTTGGTTTATTAAATAAAGCCCGTCAACCTTTGTCCTTGCTCTCCATACAAGTTTGTCCCAGTATCCTGCTGTCCTTTCCATTCATCTGCTCTAAATTATTTGGTCTTGTTAAGCTGTCGTAACAGTTCAATCCTCCACATTCATTTCCTCTTGATTTTATTCCCCTTCCTTTTGTTTTTTTTATTTTCTCTCCTCTTTTTCTCCTTTTCTCTGGGGACAGAAGCACTCTGCAAGATTGTCATAGCAACAACGACGGAAAGGCAAGATGGAGGAGTCATAGCTGGCCTGCCCTCCTTTACAGGGAAGCGTCTAAGTGGGTGAGAACACTTGATGCAATCTTTAATGTTGTAGGTGATGAAACAATTATTTCATAAAAAATAAACTACTCATAATTTATCACTATATTTTTAATTGAGAAAAAAAATAATTGGAATAAAAATGTATCCACTGGTGCAGATTTGCATTTTCTGCAATTAAATAATTTCTAAAGACATATCCAATAATATATATAAAAAACAAATTTTAAATAGATCAGCATTTTGAAAAGTGTTTCAAAAGAAGTCAGCTAAGCTATACACATCAACCTAATTAAATGTCATTGATTTGTAAAGGTACCATCTGGTGAAGTTAATCCAGAAAAGTGCACATAACTTCTAAAACTAGTACTGTGCGAAAGATGTGAGAAAGAATTTATAGACTGTGATTAAAGCATAAAACAGAAATAAATAGTAGATTACTGATACAGGCAATCGGGCGAACCCTTCAGGGCATAATAACCTGCAACTTCAATATTTCACAATAGCTCTGGCTGAAATGCAGATTTTAGCTATTTTTTCATGGAATAATTACTTTGAAAGGCATTAAAAGTGCCAGTAATGGTTTTAGATCTATTTTTTCTGAAAGGTAGGTGCCTTAATTTTTTTCTTTTTTTTTTTTACAAATATCACCCTTGCATTATATAAAATGTATCCGTTCTCCTTTTGTTTTTTTCTTTTTTTCTTAAACCTAAAATTTATTGTATTACATATTCCCCATTGTAACAATTCATTAAAAACTAGAAGTTGTCTTTTTAAAAGGATGTAGGATGTAGTTCTTGTGAGGAAACCTCATCAGCATCCAACAGAAATTGTTCTGTACACTATAACGTAAGATCGATCAGCATTTCATTTCTATTTTTGATTTATATGGCTGAGTTCTTAGTACTTAACTTTTTAACTCACTGCCTGTTTTTTTTCCTTTTTTTTTTTTAAACACAGCTACCCAGACATGATTGCAAAACATTCAGGCATCCCTGTTCCTTTATCGTTCCATGATTTTTTTTTTTTTTTTGCAGAATAATTTTCAGCTCATGCTCTATCTGTATAAAGTTACGAAGTTCAGTTTAGAATGATGCCGTCAAAGTGACAAGGATAGACAGAAATGAATCACAGAAGATGTTTTTAATCTGCTGTGCCGATCTGTCAAGACAGATCACTTGATTTGAACCTTTGACAAAAATTCTTTAAATTAGGTGAAGTTCAGGTTTTAAGCATCTCCTCACCACGTAGAGCTATAGTAGCATGTGTACCTCACATCATATTTTGTATAGACAGCTGTCACCTAAAAAAAAATAAATAAATAAAACTTGCATTTTGTACTCTTTTTTTTTCTTCTTAAAAGCTGAGTCTGCTCACTCTGAGTCAGACAGCAGAGATTGATGAATCGCTTATAAACAGATTAGGGCTTTTTCTTCTCTCGATGAAGCCTACCT
The DNA here is from genome assembly GCA_903067075.1 of Micropoecilia bifurca. Classification (NCBI taxonomy): domain Eukaryota; kingdom Metazoa; phylum Chordata; class Actinopteri; order Cyprinodontiformes; family Poeciliidae; genus Micropoecilia; species Micropoecilia bifurca. Next base: position 36,971 of record CAEGAF010076566.1, read on the forward strand.
CATTTCTCCTCTTTCTCCCCCTGCTATCTGTCTCATGTACATCTCCGAAACCAATCCTCTCATACACGCTTCCCTTTGGTGAACTTCCCGCTCTGCTCAGCAAATCTCACCCTCTCTCTTCTCTAATCCTCCACCTCCACTCCTTCAAAGCATGATCCCTGCTCCTCTTATTCCCATGCACTCCTCTTACAACTCTGTTTTTAGCTACAGTTGACCAACACACCAGCTCTGGAGTGAGGATAAACTCACAGATGCATCCTCAACCGTAAAGTCAAACAGAAATCTCATTGGCAGGAGCTTTCAGAGAGTTTCAATAAATACAGCAGCAGTTTCTTCAACAATAAATCTATTATTTACAATTAGTTTTCTGCTCATGCAGTTTACTGTTACTACATATCTAAAGGTGCTGTCTCATCATGTATATTAGTGCATCTGAAAACACCTTTTATGTAGGTCTAAACATGAAGAAATAAAGTTTATTTTGTAAAGCATTAAATTGGTTTCCTGGAGTTGTCAAGTTATTGTGAAGGGAATCAATATGCAAACATATCTGAGTGCCCTATCATGTACTTCCCGTATTCAGCATGATGAGGTGAGTGAATCTACAGACAAAGCATCTACATTACACAATGAAAAATCATTGCTCTGACTGCTGAGTAACTTGCATTGTTGTGCATATGTTAATATATTCATAATCAGATATGGCAGAAGGCGTTGCAGGAGTGTGAATTACTTTAAACTGAGTAATTTCTGCACATTACTGATATACAAAAGCATAAGCAAGGACACAATAGTCTAACAGGAATTATTCAGTTACTTATATTTGTAAAGTAATTACGGTAAGCTAAGAGGAAAATGACGTTTGAAAAAAAAAGTATCCCAATGAAACTAAAAACTGTCCAATGCATTTTTTATTTATTTCTTTATTATTGTGGAAACCAGCTGAATTTTTGCCTGATAATTACAGCACCTTACCAATTGATAATCAACTGCTTTCACAATCTGTTTTGGTCTTGATGGCTCTGCGGTTTTTCTGCCATTAGTATTACGTGGACCAGAATTGATGGAATTAGCATTAGCAATCTCATCAGTTCAATCCTTCAATCCAATAACTTTGACTACAAGTTGTAGTTTGACCTATAATTTATACACAAAGTACACACTGATAGGTTGGAAATTAGACATTTCTGAACAACCCACAAAAATATGTCACTGAAAATTTGTACAAAATGCTCTGCCAGATTATTTGCTTATTTCTTTTATTTGAAATTGAAAGCACCCGAATAAACACTTGAAAATAGCAGTGTCTCCACCCACACCTCCTGCTTACCCCTAGAAGGGGACTGTGTGTCCCTCATCACCTAGTCACTCACCTGAACACACAGTTATTACAGGTTGGTGTTAAAGCCAGCAGATATGATCTACGAACCTGCCAGTCACCCTGCCAGCTCCGGTGACTTCTGGAGCCTCTACCCATTTATCCTCTCATTTATTCCCTCTCTGTGCTTTTGCCCTCAGAGCTTGCTTCTGTACTATTCGTCTTCTCTCTCTTTCACACACACACCCACACACAGAGGTTCGTAATGATGCTGACATTTAACACAATACAGCAGTTATTCCAGCAGCAGTGCACAAGGTCAACTCATTAGATCTCATAATTGATGTGTGGTGCATATCCCAAGCTGCCTTCAATACAGTAATCACGTGGTTAGAAATTTAACGTAGAGGAATCTGAGGAACCTTGCATGCTTGTGTCAGTTTGAATACTTTATTCTTTACCTCATGCTTTTTTTTTCTTTCTTGACATCTTCTAGAGAAGAACAAGCGCACTGTTTGAACAGGCAAGAAGTACAGTTTGTAGAAACTCTGAGCCTTTTTATAAGCCTGCAATTGAAGGCCTTTCCAAAAGCTCCACACGTTAAAGTGGCTTACCTCTTGAACGTTTTCACATTCTCACATTAAGAGCACAACTTTAACAATAGTGCATAATTGTTAAGTAGAAGAAAGAAAATAGGGAGGCTTTTTTGTTTGTTTTACAAATAAAAGTCTGAAATGTCTGTAAAGTGGAGCATCCATCCTGTATTCATCCCTTGAGTCAATACTTTTTTCAGAACCACCTTTTGCCGTTATTGAAGCTGAAAAACTTTTGTGGCTCAAAGCCTGAAGATTTTCTCTCTCATTTTTTTGCAGAATATTTCAAACTGTGTTAGATTGGAAGGAGAGTATCTGTGAACATAAATTGATGAATCTTGCCATTAATTTTCAATTTGTTTGGACTTTGCTTAGGTCATTCTAACACATGAATGCAGAATACTTTTTTGAAAACCATCCACACACCATGAGAGTGCTGCAACCATATTTGCCAAGTTCTCTTTGAGCAAACCGCTAGTTAGGGTGGATTGCCATGCACTCCATTTTCGGAGGATTGACTAAGCAGTACTCTGTGAAATCCTCTAAACCTGGGATATTGTTGGTTTATTCTTTATAACATAAACCTGCTTTGAATTTCTCCCCATCTTTCTCTACAAAATGTTTACTGTAATCCTTCATCTCCAGATCTCTAAGGTCTCCACAGAATGACTTTATTTAATCTGTAGTAAGGTTAGACACAGGTTGACTCTATTTACTTAAAAGGAGCCTTGTGAAACCTTGTGTTTGGATTTTATTTAAGATTAATAGATTAAGCTGTAATAAGCACAAATGCACACCCCATTTTTAAGATTTTAACAAAATGAAAAAAATGTTTTGTTCTTTGGCTTCACAATTACAAAATGTGTCAGCCTTTCACATATAATGTCAGCAAAATGGATTGCAGTTTGTGGCTGTAACATGGCAAAATGGAAAAAAGGCTAAAGTATTGTGAATACTTTTGTAAGACACTATTATATGCGATTTCAATAATGAATGTAACATGAACCATTATGTGGAAAGGACATTAATTCGCAAATGATGAAGACAAAGCTTGATCCACTCTACTTCATTTCAGGTGATTAGGTGTGGAAACATGTGAAACACATCCAACTATCGCAGGGGCAGTTTAAGGTGACAAACATTTACCAGTGATCTATGAGCCTTTGCTATGAGCAATTTTCTCCCCCTCATTCATCCATCTTGACTTTTTACCCATCCTCCCATTTTTTCTCACACTTCTATACCCCCACCCTCATCTCATCCTGCTGTTTCTGAACCTTTCCCCCTTTCATCCTATCCAGTCTGAGCGTTTTCATCCTGGAACCCACTCTCTTTCTCTCTCTTCTCCATTTCTTTGTGTCACTCTCTACTTGCCAACTATTCAGACAGTTGTCTATTCAGCAGATTAAACTATGTTCTCTTGTGCACTTCATCTCGCAGCTTGTCATGTCAAAACTTTATTTCCTGCAGACATTCACCATCTTCATACACTGAGATGTCATACGTACCTCTTTGCACTAACATGGTGACTTCGCTGCCTCTCGGACATTTGCTGAGCAGATCCACCACTTGGTTGTGGCTCATATTCTGGACATTTCTCTTGTTGACCTCCATCAGGATGTCCCCCTCTTTCAGGCCACGGCACCGTGGATAGTCCACGATCTGCTTAACCCTCTGTCCGCCTCCCGTCAGACTGTCAGCGATGGTGAACCCAAACCCTTTGTCTCCCTTCTCCATGTGGATGGTGATCAGCTCTGGCTGGGTGGCAATGGCTGAAGCCAGGGTGACCACATCACTGGAGTAGCCGTGTGAACCGTTGGAGGCTACCTCGGCCAGGGGGCTGTGCGGCCGTGGCTCTCGCATTCCATTGATGGGTCCGGCCTGGTTGGAGGGTGCGTCAAAAGTCTCTTGTCCATTGACAATGATCGGCTCTTTGTCCAAGATCGCCACAGATGTCACTAGGCTGGTGTTGGGGTCATCTGGGTCAAACGGCAGCGGATAGCCGCGGCATAAGGACAGGTCCACCATTGAGCCGATAGGGATGGACTGGAAAATCTTCACCACCTGTGCATGAGTGTAACCCAGCACGATGGTGTCATTCACACTGACGATCACGTCGCCTGCAAGAAGGAAGACGGTATCTTCAGCAATGTTTCTATTGCCCAGTAAAAACTCATGTTACTGTTTGTTACATCTCCCATTAGTTACACAGTAGTGACATTTCAAAGGTAAGTTGTTCAAAAACAACTTTGTGGGTTTCTGAATGAAAGCAGTGCCCTCTTTTGATGAAGGCTGTGTACTACACCTGTCTCCATTTTGCCATCCACAGCTGCAGGCCCGTCCAGCACCAGACTTTTGATCTGCAGGAACTCATCGGGCTCATCACCTCCAACTACCGTGAAGCCAAATCCACGGCGGCTTTTCTTCAGCTTGGTATTGATGAAGGTTCCTTTCAGCTCTGCAGGATTTCTGGTGAAGAAAGGTTTCCCTCCTGGAGAAAGAAAACAACAACTCATAAACTCTGGGTCCAAAGTGCACAAAACTGCATATAGTCAACAATAAATGACATAGGGAATAAAAAGTATTTATGAAAGAAAATATATAAATTGACTACAATATGGAAGAAGAAGGAAACTATGATTAAATGAGTGGAAAAACATAAATGTATGGAAATGTGTAGTAGTGATGTTTGTTTAAAGGACTGAAGAAAAGCTCAAGGTAGCCATAATCTATGTAGATCCAGTTAAAATGGTGAAATTAAGATAAATTTTTAAAAAAGTGTAAATATAAATAAATATGACAAAATGGCAATAAAACAAATATGGATATACGATGATTTACAATCCAATTAAAGAAAAAAAAATACATGTAAAATATTCTACTGCAGGATATATAATTTCATTTGCCTCTGTCATTTCATTCTGTCACACATGCCATGTTAATAAAATCAAGTAGAAATATCTACAAGTGAGACTCACTCTTAACTCCAACCGGGCCAGGAGGTAGAGCTGGTGGGACTTGTGGGTCCCTGTAGGTCTCCAGGTGGTTTGGAGCATAGCTTGCCAGTGGAGCTGCTGCTGATGAGTGTTCCTCTATCCACTCTGCACACACATTGATCATTCCTACTTTAATCCCATACTTACCGTACGCGTGCTGAATTTATTTTTATGTAACATGAACACACATAAACAGCACACAATAAACACAGAGCTTAAAGTAAACTCTGCATGTATCCATTTATTCAAGTAACGATTTCAAAAAGTGAAACTTGTATAGATTCATTACACGTAGAATTATTTCAAGTGCTTAACTGATTAATTTCGATGATTATGGCTCAAAGCAAAAATTTTTCTGAAAAATGTAAATATCACAAAGTCTTCTTTTTAGATGGATGTAAATGTTGCATTTGATATCACAGTAACAGGAACGTTTCAACAGTCAGCAATGCTTTGGGAATCACGGTACGTGGTATTGTTCGTCCAGCGTGCTTTAATAAGTCCAAAATCAGCACAGTTGTTAACAGGAAACGTAAGACAACTTCATGCTGATTAATTTTCCCAACAGGACGTGGCACCTGCCAAATCTTGACAAAAGTAAAACCTAAGTAGAGAGAAACTAAGTATCATAATCCAGAAGCAGATGAGAGTCACCAGAATCCACAGTGCAGATGAGCTGAGTGCTGCTGGTAAAGCAACCTGAGTTTCTTCAATACCTCAGCAGAGCCACAGGCTAATGGCCTCACTGATGCAGGAATTCATACACTAGGACACTTGACAGCGTAATGAAGCACATCCTGTAGAGTAAATGGATATGCTTTTCAGTAGGTGGCCACTTTTGAATTAAACAAATGAAGTTTTGTTTTTATTTATTTTTAAAACTTCTTTGTGGCACTAGTGGCTTTACTGGCATTTACCAGACAAAAAAGGTTCAAAGATCTCAGGTTGGGAATTGAACCCAGGGCGGCCATGTCCACTATAACACCCAGTGCCCCGTTTGTGTTTATCCACATTTTTTATCACAATTCTTTCTATAAGCCATTATCATCAAAATAAACAAAAACAAAAATCACAAATGTCACTTTTTGAATCCAGTTATTGAAATTAGTCACCTTTTTGATAATGTTCTGATTTATATACAATAATTACTTTCATTATAACCAAAATTTTACAAAAAATGAAGAGATTAAAAAAAGGTATTTTACACAGGCATACACTAAAATTACATTCACTAAAATTATAAGTACGAGTAGTATTCAGTTCAAACATCACAGTTTTACAACAGAGATAAAGTGAACATCCCCCCCTTTGTTTATAATGATGTGATACTATGATGATCAAATACAAAATGGTATTTATGGCTAAAAAACACATAAATTAAAACCTGAATTTTAAAGACAACACCAGGACTTGGGCCAGCTTAATTTTGGTAAAACCACAAGTAGCAAAATTTGAAAAACCTTATTTTTTAATTATTATTATTTGGAGAGAACATGTTGAAAACAACAAAAAAAAACAGAACAATGAGGAATAATAAATTCTGGCCGAACTCCTGGCAAACACAAGACGAACAAGAAAGACATGACACTGACAGACATGAAGAAAGAAAGAAATGGGCAGGAAACGAACCTCGGATATACCGCTCACCTTCTGGAGGCTGCGGCGGTTGCTGCTGTTCCAGGATTTTTTGACGCCGCGCCTCCAATACTGGATTCTCATACTGGGTCTTCCTGTTTATATGGCTTTGGAAGACAAACATAGGATAAAGAAAGAAATCACAGTGATATAAAACATAATTGTGCCTGTAATGTCAGGAAAAAAAAGAACCTTCACAAGTATGTTTTTATGGAAAAGAATGACCAGATTTGCAAGAGGACTTTAAGAGTGGCAGGACTCACGTTTGTCTTTATAAAGTGATGTGTCAATGAGGTGATTAACTTACTCCACATAATACACTCCATACACCGGGTCATCTATTCTCTCCCATCCTGGAGGCAGCTCTGGAATACAGAGAGCACACAGCATTAGACATAAACACTCCTTTCTCAGTCATCAGTGCAGATGAGTTAAGACCAGTGGTTGGTTTACAGTGATCCTTATTTGTCTTTCTTTCTGCTTTCAGCATAGTTTGTCAAAACATTTTATTTTTAATCGAAGCTGAACTAGTCCAAAATTTGTCCTCAATATTATAACCAACAACAACAACAAATTACTTTATAACCATTTTACTACTGTATTTTATGACATCATAGCAAGAATAGATTGAACACCAAGAACTCTTACAACTTTTAATGGATCCATGTTTTACTTTTATTAGTTCAGTTAAATACACACCATTGGTTTAAGAACCATTATGCTCTTCATGGCTACAATAATTATCTTCATTATAGCCAAAATTTTACAAAAAATGGAGAGATAAAAATATATTTTACACAGGCATGAAGATTGCAGAACAAATAAAGAGCTGGAAAAATTAAAGATGATTTGCTTTACTTCAGGATGAGCATCCTTCATTTTCAATGCAACTATGCTTAAAAGCTGTATGAGATGTTCAGCTGGAATTGTGCCAGTAGCTACTTAGTGTTTTTAACAACTGAGGTGCATCTTTTCAAGGAACATAAAACCAAAAATTAGTGAGGATGTAGGAAAATATTTGAGCCCACTTGTACAATTTTTGAGATCCTGTGGTTTTAATCAAAACCAGTATGAGTTTAACTAATTATTAATTTATTTTTAACAACTTCAGAGTTGTGCTGTTTTAAGATTCTGCTGAAAGAATATTTGTTCAAATCAGTCATCAAAAGTCCAACATCAATGTAACATTCATTCAAATTATAAACATATGTAAACCTTTGACCCTGAAATGTCTTTAAAGGTTAACTTCTTCACATTTTTTCCCTCAGTCTTTCTCGTTAGAGCACATTGTCCCGACCAGCTGTTCAAGTTTACCCTGGTATGCACCATAATTATATCTATTGTATCTGTGGCTAAACCAGGTGATTCAAAATAATACATAAACTTAGCACACAAAGTAAGAAAATTTGTGTTTTGTTGACTTTTCCTAGGTAGTAAAAATGCTTCTTGATGTCAGATTATATACCGGAGTGGGGAGGATGGAAGTGGGGAGTCCTGACTTCCACAATGCTGAACACTCCTGGGATCAGATTGAGCACGCTGTTTGTGCAAGACTAACCAACATGACCACATTAGGTGACTTGTGACTTTCTACGCCTGGTCTGATGTTCTGTTTAGCCATAACACCGTCTTGAAGGGAGCCATTGACTGAGACAATGCTGCCAACAGCTAAATGTTCTCCCTCTCCTGTTAGTAACCTTTTACTTTTCATTAACATAAGGAGCCTGTGGTAGTTTTTCTGCTTTGTCTTCTCAAACCACCAGTTGGTTATAGCAACTGGTGGTTTGGTCGTACTGAGCCAGGTTCTGCTGGAAGTTTCTTTCTAATGAAGTGGAATTTCTCCTCTCCACTGTCACTACATGCATGCACAGTATGACAGATTACTGTAAAGTCTTTGACAGTGCAAGCGATTGTATACTGTCACTACATGGTTGTCCAGGAGGAGTGAATACTTCAAGTCGATGACTCAATGCAAACTGTAAGGTTCCCTTGAATTGGAAAATGTTTTTCTTTGTCAAATTAAATTACAAACTAAACTTGACTGTGCATGAGGATACTGTGCACAACTGTTGTCTTCTAGTAATGCTAATACTTGTTAAATGCATAATCTGGTAATTTGTCAATGAACTTTGTTTCTTTAAACATCCATATTCACCACCAAACAACAATCAGTAGCAGATTATGCAAAAAATTTGCAGTTTTTCCATAAGTGCAACCTCTAAGCAGATGTTCAACCCACCAATACATTTCCTTACAATTGTGGCACTTTTTAAGGTGACTAAAGTAGGTTTTTCATTTATATGAAAATATTTTTTACAACACGTATTAATAAAACATAAAAATAAATCAAATGTGCTTTTTGTGTGAAGTTTATACATCAAAACAATGTGTCAAAGAACAAAAATACATAAGGGAATAACAGATTACAAAAAAAGACAAGAGTTTTGATGACTGCGATTTTTCTATTTTAACTACATGAATAAGGAAAATAAATCATGTGCAATATGTTACAGTTTAAACACAAAATCATAAAACCGTACCTAGATCACTTTCCAGGTCTTCTGTATGTATCCCTTCTTCTCCAATATTGAAAGCAGGATGAAACACAGACGAAAAAAAATGAGGAATAGAAAAAAGTATGTATGGAAGAAAAAAAGTTGGTTAGGAATGGAGGAATTGAGAGCAAATAAGGAATGAGGTGACAATCCAGAGAAAGAAAAACAGGGGAACAAGAGACCCTTAGAAATTGGTTAACCTGAAATTTTACAGCAGCCTTTTGGCAATCTGAAGAAATGCTGTGTTTCCTTTTTATTTCACCACTTGATGGTGCAATTTCACAATGCTGCACATAACTCAAGTGTCATTTGGATTTCATAAAGCACTTCTTTATTGTTATGAAGGAATATGTCAGTTCCAATGACAGTAGCCTCATGAGAAATCTATGACACATTTAATTCCCAACACATGAAATGTTGCAAAAGAAACCAAATCAAAGCTCAAAAACATTATTAGAAATCAACAATGGCATCACTTAAAACACAAGAAGAGACCTACGACTGAGAGCCCATAATGTCTTTAAACCACTACACAGAACTGTGCATATACAATGCAACGCTCTAAATAATGTCTGGAGACTTACCATCATCATCACACTCTTCCAGAGGCCGGGGGGCTTTGTCTCTACACCGAGGATCCAGCCAGGATGTGGTCTTTGTGTTGTGGCTGAGAGGAAATAAACAACACAACACAATAATTCAGCAGAAAGCAGACAATATGCCATAACAAAGCACAGCAGGGGCACCTGAACACATCAATAAAAATTAGACAAAAAAGAAAATATGTCAGCAAATTTGCAGAGGACAGACGCCGCCTGCTGCAAGCATGAAAGAACATTGGGGACACAGGCAAGGAAACCATAAACAACCTGATTTTTTTGTCTCTACTGCTAGGTGAAAGCAAATTGTAATTTAGTGATAGCAGAAATTAACATACAAGCTCTGAAAACACACAGCCATGTCCTGGTGGAGAGTCTTTGCCGTGCTGCAGAGGACAGAGAGGTGGAGGTAGTCAGGTAATCAGGATGTGATCTCCTTTTGAGATCGGGACATGCAGGGATTAACAGGAAAGCGCTTGCACCCAGGGGGCTGGGCAAGCCGACAAACCAAATCATTGTGAAAGACAGGCCAATAGGCCAACAAAAGCAGCAAAAGTGGAAATAAAACAGAGTGCAAACACATACAGCAGAGGCTAAAAAGAGAAAGACTTACTCAGGCACTGCCAAGGCTGCGTTCAACAGACACAACTTTTAAACCGTTCGAGATGTGGATACATACTCTATGAAGTACAGTTCCCCGTTCTCGGTGTAGGCCATCTCCCAGTTTTCAGGCAGCGGTCCCAGAGGGTCCTCTGGAGAGACTTGGGGCTCTGCAAGCGTCTGCTGCCCGCTCTCTGCAGTGGAAGTGGCTGCATTGTTCAGACCACAGGGTAGAGCATTATCACGCACGGGGTACGGCCGGAGGATGCCGCTGCGGCTCTCGTCCTGGTCGTTAGGGTTACCTGTGCACAACAAAGGAGAGGGGAACAGACTACGCACTAAGGATCCTGGGTGACACAATGAGCACAACACGGAACAAGAGAAACAGGAGAAGAAAAAAAAAAATCATAGTTTGTTTTGTGCATGCAAGATGGAAGAAACAGACATGCTCACTAATTTCATGCAACTTCAGTCACATCAAACTCCCAGAAATTCCCTTCCCCCAGTTTACCTCTAGATTATTGCTAGTGTAAGTAAAGGGGTAACAGGATATGTTAATTCCTACAGCAACAGTCCCTAACTCAATTTGACCCCCACCCATTATGCCTCCCTAGCAGTAAGTGTTTTTTCTATTTAGGCTAGACCAACCTCTTATTCCCACTTGCTTTCCCCATTTTGGCTAGATAAACTCCGACACTTCTCCAGGCCTTTCACTGGCTGCTCAAATGCAAATGCAACGCAGGCAGCCCAGCAGGGGGATAAACTGAGTGAAAAGATTTAAAGCATCAAAGAAGAAAGAAAATAAAAGCAAACGTCCCTCACACTCCAAACAGGTTGAAGACAAGCATGGGAAATGCAGTCGTTTGCGAGAGTGTTTATACCCCTTGGTCTTTTTTAGATTTTCTCCACATTACAGCGACACATTTAATGTCGGGATTGTATGAAATTTACTATCAAACAAAAAAAAGAGTATAATTATGAAGTGAACAAATAATATTTTCTACATGTAAAACCCACAGCATTTGCTGAATACATTCATCTAAATTACATTGACAGACAAACTTAATACTTTGTGTTGTCTGTCACATAAAATCCTAATAAACACAAAAAGTTTGTGGTTGAAACGTCATAAAATGCAAAAAAAAATAGTTGAAACTTTTGGATTTTAGCAGTTATCTTTACAATTGATTGCAAGTTCAGTCTGTAAAACATTAGACATTAAGCAGTCTTATGTTGCCAGATGCAGAAATGCAACACATTTAGTCGACTTATTGTGTAGAATTTAGAAGAACACAAAGGTTGGGGCAAAATAAAATCAGAATGAATAAGGATGTGAGTGATGTGGTGTGGAATTCATCTCCACCACAACCTCCTCACAGGCAGATGGCAGTGTTGGGAGGAAAAGATTCTTCATCACAAAAACATGATGCAACTGCCAGACACCCATAATCCTACAACAGAAAAGTAAACCACAGACATATGAACACAGACACTCTCCTTCTACAGTCCTCATCATCTTCTTGCACATATGGACTTAAAGGGCATTCCAAAAGAAGCCTGAGTTGTATAGGAAACTCAGCAGAGATGGAGAACACTACACATGCAGAGACCAAGAGAGCCGAACAATCATGCACTTTGACAAACACAGAGAGACAGGAGGGGCGCAGCAATGCCCTCACCTGTAAAACTGTTGTTCATTTCCGTGGCCTGGTCGTCATCGTCGTCGTCAGCAGGCACTACATGGACTTTTTGCATGTCATGGTAGGACTTGGTGCGCTTCGGGGTAGACGGATGGGAGCCCGCATCACTGAAAGTCACTGCCCCAATGATGGGCTGCCTTGGAGGCTTTGGGGTCCCATAATAGTTACCTAGGCAACAAGGAGCACATTAGCATGCTTGAGAGATGGAGAGGGAAAGGGAAGGGGATGAAGAGAAGAAGCCAGGGATAAAAACAAGCAGTGCAGGGGGACAAAGCCAGGGGATCTGAACATAATCTTGTGTGGAGAGTAAGAGACACGAAGCCGGACTACAGTGTGACTACAATTCCGAGACATAAGCAACTGGTGAGAAACCCAGAGTGTTCCCGCTTGTGTTATGTCTGTACTATGAAAACTCTGAAAGCATTGTGGCTCAACTTACAATATTTGGCTTGATCAAGCTGAAACTTAGGTTATTATTGTTATTGCCTTAAATTTTATGAATTCAAATGTTAAGAATTTTATGAATGATCAGTCTGCCTCAACCATGTATGTGCATGCATGGCTGTCCTTTCATGCAAGCAGCCATGTGTGAGCTGATTGTGCAAACTTCAAAGAGAAAATCCTGCTAATTTATAATTTACTCAGTGGAAAGTAGTCGACATGTTTCAGACACTTTGATCTTTCATACATTTGTTGATGGATGACATGATGGTTGGGTAGGCCAGAAATATTTCCAAGTAATTTATCCAAATTCCAAGCCACGTCTCCAATGACTGAAATATCCATCCATCCATCCATTTTCTTTGCACCCTTGTCCCTTGGGGGGGTCGGGAGGGTTGCTGGTGCCTATCTCCAGCTGACGTTCCGGGCGAGAGGCGGGGTACGCCCTGGACAGGTCGCCAGTCTGTCGCAGGGCAACACAGAGACATACAGGACAAACAACCATGCACACCTAAGGAC
>CAEGAF010076576.1:0-10056 GCA_903067075.1 Micropoecilia bifurca
ATCGGCGATCCCGATAATCACCGATTTCACGAAAATCGGCCGATTATGATCGGTGACCGATCGATCGGCGCACCTCTACTAATTATGCGGTTTTGATTAATTAAATTTGTTTACTAAATAGCTTAAACTAATTATAACTTGATATTTTGATAAATTCTGCAAGATGGGCTGCTTCAAGTTTCTTTTTACAAGTTCTCCCAAACTATGCAATATTTTGAGCTTGTAGTTCTCAAATTGACCAGTTGGTGTCCTCCTTTCCACATTTCCATGTCCACAACCGGTTCAGCAGACAGACTGAACGTCTCGCTTTGGTCATTTGATTGTTCTGTATAAGTCACATGCTCTACAGCGCTGACCTCTAACCTCACGTAAGCTGTTGCAGGTTTCCAGATGCGTCTAGTTGGCATGTAAATTCATCCTTCATTGCCACATTGACTGGTATTGATATTTAAATATCTCCTTTTGTCTTTTTTCCTACAGCTGATGAGAGTTGAGTGCCGGCAAGTTGAGTGCTGTCCATCCAAACAGCTTTCTCCTCCCCGCCCTTCCAAACCCTCCCCCTCCTTTGTACCGGCAATCCCATACCAGAGTGTTTACACCTCGACTTCATTCATTGCTGAAGACGCTCACAAGCAGAGCTGCAGAGGTCAACAGCTCCCCCTCTAACCAAGATGATCACCTCGGAGCTTCCTGTCCTACAGTAAGAGATATGCCACGAAAATTATTTTTACATTTTTTTTTAACAGTTTTAGATCTCCAAACACGTGAAGTTTTGGGTTTTGAAATAAAAAAAAAATATAGGTTTGCAGTCTTGTTTTTATTTGTAACGGGAGATCTGTTTGTGTGTTCAGAATTAGATTTTGTGAAGATGTCAAATACGAAAATGTGGTGTTTTTCTCTTTAAGGGACTCCTCTAATGAGTCTGGGGCGACGGATACCGTGAGCTTAAGCATGAACATGACTGAGATGGAAGACCCAGAGATTAAAGGGAAGAAGAAGAGAGGAAGGCCTGGAAAACAGACACAGGTAGAAGTTTTTGCCTCGGCGCTAAGAAACAGGATCTGTACGAGAAATGAGGAGAGTGGTCTTTAGCATGTGTGCACACATCTTTTTGCCCCCCACCCTACCCTCTTTTTTTTCTTTTTCTTTTTTTAACGAGGGTTTTTCTTTCTTTGTTGCTGATGTTTTGCTCTCTGCAGACGGCCAATAAGAAGCCCCGGAAGTCTCAGACAGACAAGACACTGAGCATGAACAGAGGGAGGGGGAAAGCAAACGGCGTGACTCAACAGAATGGAAACGGAGGGGAGCCCGTCACCCTGTTTGAAGTCGTCAAACTGGGAAAGAGTGCAATGCAGGTGATCTTTTCCTACTTTTGTTTTTCTTTTTATCAGCGACTTATCTTAAGTTTTTATAGTCTCTCAGTATGGGATTAGCTTCTTGTGCTTTACAGACTTTACAGTCTTTCTCTTGTTCCACAGTCCTAAATTTGTGTTCATCCATCAGTCAATCATCTTGTTTTCCTTCGACTTCATTCATCTATCCCTCTATCTGATTATCCTGCATTCATGTTTTCTTTTGTCTGTCCATCGTCCACCCATCCTGCATCTTTCTATCTATTTATTTCTCAATCCATCATCCATTTGCTCCTCTATTCATATATTAGTCTGTCACCCCATATTTAATCCATCTATCTGCAAAACTGTTCATACTTCCATGCTCTTTCAGCAAAGATTCAAAGTATAACCGCTATAGAAATATCAGCCATAAATTCCTATTTTATATTTTCAGCTCTACAGTGATTCTTCTTTTAAAAGTTTCTGATTTCACTAAACACAACCAAGTTATAATCCGTTAAAGAAACATTTATATTGTCCTTAATCCATTGCACAGTTTTTGGATGTATATTCTGTTGTAAAATGTTCTTTGTTGCAAACTGCAATATGTGACATAATAATTTTTTTATTAGTTACACATGTCAAAAGCTTATTTTGTACAGAATGTGAAAATTTGTCTTTTTTATGTATCTGCAGTCTGTGGTTGATGAGTGGATTGAAGCATACAAGCAGGACAGAGACTTGGCTCTGCTGGACCTCATCAACTTTTTCATCCAGTGCTCGGGTTGCAAAGGTGTGACTTCTATTTTGTGTTTTAATCTTTATGAAGATTTTATCTCATTATAACAAGTTGCATTTCTAATTTAGCTTCAGTTTTTACATCATCTCTTTTTTCATCTGACCGGAGCAAGAAATGAGAATGTGTCCCATGCTGTTGTGATTGCAGGCACTGTAAGGATAGAGATGTTCAGGAACATGCAGAATGCGGAGATCATCCGTAAGATGACAGAGGAGTTTGATGAGGTACCGATGTTTCTTTTTTTCTTTTATGTTTTTTTTTTCTCCCAGAAAAACCGTGCGACACATAATTGTCTAAAACAATACAAGTATTTGAAATGGATTAAACATTTAATTCAGTAGTACAAAATATAAGTCCATCTGTTAAAATCTCTCGCCTTGTGCCAACAGGACAGCGGGGATTATCCTCTAACGATGCCCGGCCCTATGTGGAAAAAGTTTCGCTACAACTTCTGCGAGTTCATCGGCGTTTTGATCCGCCAGTGTCAGTACAGCATCATCTACGACGAGTACATGATGGATACGGTCATTTCGCTCCTCACCGGACTGTCGGACTCCCAAGTGCGAGCCTTCAGACACACGTCCACGCTAGCAGGTATTCGCAGAGGATATTAGAAAAAGGATTTTGATTGAAAACGGTGTTGAATATTTAACACAAGATACGTCGTCTCTGTGTAGCGATGAAGCTGATGACGGCGCTAGTCAATGTTGCATTGAACCTGAGCATCCATCAGGACAACACTCAGAGACAATACGAGGCAGAGAGGAACAAGATAGCCGGCAAACGAGCCAATGAGAAGCTGGAGCTGCTGCTACAGAAGAGGAAGGAGGTTGGTTGATGCTAAATCTGCCGTCTCGCCTATTTTCCTCTGTGTCAAGTTTATTGGTATAGTAGATTAACTAAAACAAGGCAGCTCAAAGTGCTTTATATCATAAAAACATCAGACAGTCACTAATTATGAAATAAGCAATGTAATTTACATTTTGTCATATGTCATTAGCTGGTGAGCCGTTAATCAATTGTGAAACTAAATTCTAAGTAAATGGAAGCAACAAAATAGAAGAAACCTAAAAGGTGCAGAAGCAGTTTGTGGGTTTGAGCCCAGGACTCTTCACATGGTTCAGACTCAGTCTTGAAGAATATGGAATTTGATTTATGTATTTTTCAGGCTTGTCATAGTATGGAAAGAGGGGGGGGAATGTATTTTCTGAGCTTACTTGTGTTCCTGTTGTCCAAGTGTTGCACCCACTCATTAATTTATTGTCCAGCTTATCCATCTGTCCGTCCATCTGTTACAAAAGATGAATAACAACTTTCACCTTGTGTTAATTTTAGAAGCAAAGTATGATGAGTTGCTTGAAAAATCCATTTTTTGTCTTTTTGCCTTTTTCCACAGAAGGAAATACAACACTGTGTAAAGGAATAATGCTGAATGTGACCTTTGTGTATTTTTGTGTTTAGCTTCAGGAAAATCAAGATGAAATAGAAAATATGATGAACTCCATCTTTAAAGGCATCTTTGTGCATCGCTACAGGTAAACATTCATCTTATCGCCTTTCGAATTCATCTGATATTTTATAGAAGATTTTTACATAACTATTGTTTATCATTGTAACCGGGGTATTGTCTGCATTTCCCAGGGATGCTATTGCTGAGATTCGAGCCATTTGCATCGAGGAGATCGGCGTTTGGATGAAGATGTACAGCGATGCATTTCTCAACGACAGCTACCTAAAATATGTTGGCTGGACACTACATGACCGGGTGAGCACTCTGCCGCACGGTCACTTTTTTATAGAGGTTCCAGTGACATTTGCACAACGGCAGGAGAGGTGGGGATTTTATCCGTATTTCTATCTGGTTTGTTTTCAGCAAGGAGAAGTGCGTCTGAAGTGCCTGAAGGCTCTGCAGAACCTTTACACAAACAGAGATCTATTCCCCAAGCTAGAGCTCTTCACCAACCGCTTCAAGGTAATAGAATCAGAACCGCTTTCCTGGCATGCAGCAGCTCAGCCGATTTTAATTCAGTTCTTCTGCAATTTCTCCTCTGCCTAAAATGCGCCTGTGCTGGCAGGACCGGATTGTATCGATGACACTGGATAAGGAGTACGACGTGGCTGTAGAGGCCATTAGGCTGGTCACTCTCATTCTGCAGTGAGTAGTTTGGTGTCTTTCAACATGCCGGTTCTTCCGGTAGCTCGCAAAGTTATTCAATCCCCTTAAGTGACAAAATGTCAAAAAGTGTTTTTTACAACCACAAACTTCGATGTGGTTCATTGCGATTTTATTCTTTAGGCTAACACAAAGTAGTACATTGTTTTAAAGTGGACAGAACATACATGGTTTTAATTTCCTTTCAGGACTGAAATTATTTGCTTTGATGGCCAAGTTGAGTCAGGAAATACATACAGCACAGAGAAAACGAAGCGACACAATATAAAGTTGTTACTCTACCTATTGTCTAAATATAAGAGCCAATTCTTGATGCTGTAGAGGAAAGAAAGAAAACAGATAGAAGTTTCATTTACAAAACAAAAACATGGAAGAAGGTTGTTGAGATGAGATGGGTGTTGGGGAGATGGAGTTACAAACAAGGCAAATCCCAGAAAGAATTGAACACATACAATCCCAGAAGAACACAATGATGTTTCTGGTTGTAATGTGATAAAATTTGACAAGTGTCAATGAGTTAGTTTAAATCTTGGATACCTTTTGGATGAGTTGCTCACCCAAAACATGTTTTTTTAAGCTTCTTCTGCTGTTGTTTTCTGCTTCAGGGGCAGTGAAGACGCTTTGTCAAACGAGGACTGCGAGAACGTTTACCACCTGGTTTACTCTGCTCACCGACCCGTCGCAGTCGCCGCAGGAGAGTTCCTTCACAGAAAGTAAGTCCAACCCTGCCACACTCGTGCTTAAGCCTAACTTTGACCTATTACCAAACGGCTCTCTCTTCTTTTACCTTCCACCTCAAACCCTTCGTCCAACGCCAGGTTGTTCAGTCGCCACGACCCGCAGGCTGAAGAAGCTCTGGCTAAGCGGAGAGGGAGGAGCAGCCCCAATGGGAACCTCATCCGGATGCTGGTTCTCTTCTTCTTGGAGAGCGAGGTGAGACGCAGCTCAAGTTTAGAAGACAGAGTTTCCGCCTCATAAATGACCAATCCGCAGAATGTTTGCTAGCTCAGTTTTTGCTAGATACCTGTAAACCTAGACTACTGCAGTCACCAGGCGATTCCCAAAAAGAAATCTGTTTCAGCAGCGCGTTTCCCCAAATGCCTTCAAAGCCTGTCTCTGTCAATATTTAATGTGCTTTTTGTGTGCAGCTTCATGAGCACGCAGCGTACCTGGTTGACTCGCTGTGGGAAAGTTCTCAGGAGCTGCTGAAAGACTGGGAATGCATGACTGAACTCCTGCTGGAGGAGCCCGTTCAGGGAGAAGAGAGTAAGGCCGGCTCTTTGAGCCTCTGTTCTTGTTCTCTGTGGATGCCTGTGAAATGCCTCCGAGCTACTTCACATCAAGCACATCGCAGCTTGAGAAGCAACAGGAAGAGCAGTGATGTAATACAAACCCGTTTCATGAAACTCTAGCTCTGCTTTAAGTCTCTTTGTCTCTGACCTTTGCTGATAATTGTCTCCGTGTTGGTCTTATTTTTTTCTCACTGACTGTTTTTGTTTTTGGCTCTTTGTCTGCAGTGTTGTCAGACAGACAGGAGAGTGCGTTGATAGAGCTGACTGTGTGCACCATCCGACAGGCGGCCGAGGCCCACCCACCTGTTGGCAGAGGCACTGGCAAACGAGTGGGTTATCTAAAAAAATCAAGACTTATTTATGCATATGATCTTTTTTCCTTTTTTTTATTTTTTCAGTTCTATCCAGGCTTTTAGTTTGCAATGTTTCTATACTTTATTATTTCTGTAAAAGGCTGACATAGCTGTACCATCAATAGGTAACAACAGTGAGCACACAGGAGGAAAATAATGATGAATTAGATTTGTGTGCTGAATTGTTTTGATAATGTGGAAAAATATGGTCTAATGGAGTGGTACCTTAATCAGGATGCAAAAAAGTAGACTGTGGTGACGCGTCTTTGTGCCACAAAGAATAAAGCTTTATAATATATTTACCACCAATGATCCAAAAAAAAAACATTTTCACTTTTCAGCCAAATTCATCTGTTTAAATTACTCCAGAAATCACTGCAATTTCACTTTATGTTGCTTTTAGGATGAAAATTAAAAATGCAACCAGTTAATTAAGAGAAAATAAAAGTTTATGCAGCCTTAAGTATGTAATTTTTTTCCCTTTCCAGGTACTGACAGCAAAAGAGAGAAAGACCCAAATAGACGACAAGAACAAACTCACTGAACACTTCATCATGGCCCTTCCAATGCTGTTATCCAAGGTAAGCTTTCACAGCAGCCACTGACTAATGACTTGGATTAATCTGTTTGTCACATGAATCGCACAAAGTTCCTATAGACCAGTTAATCTGTCAGTGTAGTCCGCTGAAAACCCCCCCATAAATAATTCCAACAAGTGTCAAAGCATGAGGTGATAGAGGTGTTTTTTTAAAAATTTACTTTCTAAAAAGTTCAAACTCTTTTCACCTCCCCCTCTCAGTACCAGGCAGACGCGGAGAAAGTGGCCAACCTGCTGCAGATCCCTCAGTTCTTTGACCTGGACGTTTACAGCGCCGGGCGCATGGAGAAGCACCTGGACGCCCTGCTGAAGCAGATCCGGTTGGTGGTGGAGAAACACATCGAGACGGACGTCCTGGAGGCCTGCAGCAAAACCTACAGCATCCTCTGCTCCGAGGAGTACACCATCATGAACCGCGTGGACATCGCCCGCTCGCAGCTCATCGACGAGATGACCGACCGCTTTGCGCACTCTGTGGAAGAGCTGCTGCAGGAGGTACGAGTGGCGACCCGACTGTCGTCTTTAGAAAGCCACGGATGTTTTTTGTTGAAATACAGGTTTCTACTGTAATTTGTGAATTATGTCAAGTGAAACTATTTCCACAAAGACGGTGGTAGATTTGGTGTTGGTAATAGAGTTTTTAAAAAAAGGAAAAAAAAAGTTTCTTTCCTTAAAATTGTAGATTCTTAATTCTGATTTCTAAGAAGCTGGCAGCATTTAAAACTCCAGCATTTTCAAACGGGGTTCCTACAGATTCTGGAAAACTAATTTTACTTTTATTTTTAAAATCTGGAAAAGAAAGGAAAAAAATTCAAATTTAGTGAAAGAGAAAAAATAGATTTTGGGCCTCTAGATTATTTTGTCTTTAGGTTTAAAAGTGAACTATAGTTTCTTGGACATCAGTTTAAATGCAAAGCAAAGCTTTAAAATCCAGTTTTTCTTGGTGGGAGTTTTATAAAATGAAGTTAACAAAAACTGCGATTCAAATCAGCTGTTTTTAACATAATTAGCTCTGGATTATCAGACTGATCTAAGGTTCAGTACCAGTGTCCAAAAAAAGGGAAATATTTCTGCACATAAGCAACGTGATCAAGATGGTGAATTTAAAGATGGAAAACTTGTACAACTAAACAGGACGACTTCAGATCTGATGAATCCAGCCATCATTACATCTGCTGAAACTTTCTGTCTTTCTTAAGGTTTTTCTTTTTATTTTTTTTGTCGCTGATTTCAGTCAGGTGTAGTAACACGTATTTGTTGTTGTCACGCAGGGCGAAGAAGCTGACGACGACGACATCTACAACGTTCTGTCAACTCTGAAACGACTCACGGCTTTCCACAAGTAAGACCTACACAAACTGAAACCGAGAAGGATTTTACCACTGAATCGTATTAAGATCAGATGAAAGCTCCAAACTCGATGGCCTCTTTGACATCTGCTGCTTCCCGTGTCGTTTCCCTCTCAGCGCTCACGATCTGACGAGGTGGGATTTGTTCGGGAATTGCTACCGGCTGCTGAAGGCGGGCATCGAGCAGGGCTCCATGCCGGAGCAGATAGCCGTCCAGGCCCTGCAGTGCTCCCACTACTCCATCCTGTGGCAGCTGGTGAAGATCACCGAGGGGGTTCCCAGCAAGGTGCTCAGCCTTTTCCACTCTCTGTACTCAAGATATCAGCTTTATGTTTAGGCAAAGACTCTTGAGTTTATATGTGTACGAATCAAAAGACCATTTGTGTTTTGTGAGCTGCTGAGCAGGTCATCGATTGTTCTGCGTTAATTCAGACGTCGGCCTTTCATTACGTCGGTCGTGTTGTTGAAGGAAAGCAGGAAGTTGCCTGAGGAGCTCTCAGCGCTGTATTGATTCCTGTTAAAGCGCTTAGTATTTCTGACACTTTTCAAAACGGTGTGTCCGTCTCTCCTGCACGCAGGACGACCTCTTGGCTCTCAGGAGAGTGGTGAAGTCTTTTCTCGCCGTCTGCCAGCAGTGTCTCTCCAACGTCAACACGCCGGTTAAGGAGCAGGTGGGTGAAAGCGCTCCGGACGCGTCGAGCCTCGTCCGTCCCGTTTCGGTTCGACTCGAGGCAGATTTTCTTTCGTCTCTCGTCCAGGCGTTCATGCTCCTCTGCGACCTGCTGATGATCTTCAGCCACCAGCTGATCACCGGGGGCAGGGAGGGGCTCCAGCCACTGGTGTTCAACCCGGACGGGACCCTGCAGAACGAGCTGCTAAACTTCGTCCTGGATCACGTCTTTATCGACCAGGACGACGAGAACCAGAGCATGGGTGAGGCTGCGTGTGTGACAAACCGGGGGCCGGGGGGGGTCTCGTCTCTTCGTCTCTTGGCGTTTCTGCTAATCCGTTTTTTTGGGGGGGGATTTTTCCCCCCCACACATCTGTTTTTGTGTGCGCAGAGGGAGACGAGGAGGACGAGGCCAACAAGATCGAGGCGCTCCATAAGAGGAGGAATTTGCTCGCGGCTTTCTGCAAACTCATCATCTACGACATCGTAGACATGCCTGCCGCCGCCGACATCTTTAAACACTACATGAAGGTGTGTTGAGCTGCTAAAACGGATCATCTATTATTTTTGATTATTGATTTTTTGGACGATTAACTGATTATTCGGATCAAAAACTGGGGGATTTTTGAAGATTTTTTTAAAACAGCTTTTTAAGCAAGATTAGAATTGCATTCAGAGTTGCAAGTTTTTAAAACGAGAACACTGCAGACCTTTATGGTTCTTGAACAGGAAAAAGAAGCTAATTTTCCATTTTTACACAGAAAAACGAGCTCACAGTTTCTCTTTAATGCGTATGTGTTTCACTAAATTGTCCCTTTTTCCCTCACGTTTCTGTCCGTTTCCTCTCTGCGCCTCAGTACTACAACGATTACGGAGACATCATCAAGGAAACGCTCAGCAAGACGAGACAGACTGATAAGATTCTCTGCGCTAAGACACTCATACTCAGCCTGCAGCAGGTGAGGCGGCACCGCCGTATCTGCTACCAGATTTCCAGCCGTCCTCTTGTGCCCAACCCACATATCCGGTCGTTCTCCTCCGTGCCGCAGCTGTTCAACGAGCTCCTGCAGGATCAGGGTCCCAATCTGGATCGGACGTCGTCTCACGTGAGCGGCATCAAGGAGCTGGCCCGCCGCTTCGCTCTGACCTTCGGCCTGGACCAGATCAAGACCAGAGAGGCTGTTGCGACGCTACACAAGTATGATTCTGGCTGCCTCGTGGCTCCGTCTCTTTGTTTCTGCTGACTGCTATCGCTTCTCACTCTCTGCTCATGTCAGGGATGGAATAGAGTTTGCATTTAAGTATCAGAATGCTCGAGGATCAGAGTTTCCACCCATCAATCTGGCCTTCCTGGAGGTCCTGAGTGAATTCTCCTCCAAGCTGATACGGCAAGACAAGAAGACAGTGTAAGTTCCCCCCCCCCGGGGGGTGTGTTGTGTTTGTTTTTTTTTTTGTTTTTATGGGTTTTTATTTTTTTTTTGTTTGTGT
>CAEGAF010076591.1:0-20732 GCA_903067075.1 Micropoecilia bifurca
TTACGGACTGTTTTGAAGTTGGACTGCGGTGGCGTTGTCCGCCTTCATTGAAGCGAGGTTGGGGGCGTGGCAGCGGCGCCCATCTCATCTCCCGCTGTGGCGTGATAAGAGGGTCACACCGGGTCTTGATGATTTAATTTGTTTTGTCCACAGCCCCTTGTTTTTCTTTATTTAGCTCGGGCTGATATTCATTTTTTAACTGTTTGTTGGAGCAGTTAAAAACGGTTGAAACAGTTTGTGTTTTTTTTTTAAACTGACATTTTTAAAAGAGAATTTAATAAAGCTTTATAATTGTGAACTGTCTCAGAGTTTAAAATCCTTGCATAACCGAACCTGTGTGCCTTAGACAAGAGGTAATATTCTCTGGATGAAATTCCCAGAGTGGCGTTGTTGAGCAACCTATTGGAACTAAAATCCCACAAAACCCAAACTTCCATGTAGTGTCGCCACATGTATTACTGTCTTTATTTCTCTGGAGACTGAGCCTGTAGTAAAGTTCAGTCATGATTATGTTTTCTTTTACTAGGCTGTGTTGCACAAAAGCCAAGGTGGAGCTTTTAGCCCAGTGTTTTACAAGGTTTGCACTTTCCATTATGTTACAGAAAACACAATTCTTCCCAGGTGTAGGCACTAACGTGCAAGGTCAGGTTTGAGAAGTCGCAGAGTTTTGTACAATTGTTTTGTTCATAATGCACTTCAGTTGCTCCTGTCAAATTTCAAATCAACTTTAATGAAGGGTATTGACCCAAAACTGTCTGACTGTAAATTAACTAGACAGATTGATTCCTGAAGGCTTGGTCATTAATGCACAGAGGGTCTGGAGTCAATAACAGAAAGCGGGAGAACGTTTGTGTTAACATGGCACTCAGAAAACAAACATAAACTTATGCTTATGAAAGCTGCGTGAAGATACTTCATCACAACAGAGCCAGAAACCTAAATGAAATAAACACATAAAAACTGTGTAAAACGCCTGTTCACAAACAGGTTTCTATGAAAAAACGTTGGTGAGCCTCTTAAATCTTTTTAGACCAGAAGGGGCTCTTAAAGGGAGGTCATTATGTAAAATTGACTTGTTTGAGCTTTATGTCCTGCTGTAGTGTTACTCCATCATCAAAAACAACTACTTTTTCCACAATGGGAAAAAAGCAATAATGTTTTCCAACATCTCATCAGATTGTGTTTTGAAGCAAGAATTAACCCCTAATGTACTAAGAGTAAAGTCTGCTGATGCTTGTGCATGTCGCTTGTTAAACAGATTTACTGACGTACCAGAAACCTGCAAAATGCAAAGCACAATATGTACATGGCGTGTGACGTAATCACCTCATACATTTTGGTAAATAAAGGCTGTTGTGTTTCTGCTCTATATCACACTTGCGTTCTAGAAAACACAACATCCTCTTCAACTCTTAGCCCTAAACTCTGAAAAGTAAATGACTTTGACAGCCTCTACAGGTGAATCCATGTCACTGTATTAGTGTGAAGAAGAAAACTGTTAAGTTGTCGCTAATTTGTGGAGACAATCCAGAATGAATGAGCATTTGGTGTAATTTAGCGCCAGATGACATTTATCAGAGTGCCAACTGATGCATTACTGCATGTGGAGACATTTTGTCGAAAAGTCCATTGAAATGTAATTTTTCTTAACTTTTTAATAAGAGTCTGCTTGACAATTTCTCCAATCCAGCAGGACTAATGTTACCACAGCAACAGTTTGCTGGTAGCAGTCTTTCTCATGTTTGCTCTTAGCAGCAGGATGTGGCGCCCTCACTCTAAATACGGCTCTGACAAACACAGGAGAGCGAATTAAATTCTTCTCCTCACCCCAGGTTTAATTTAGTGTTATTACGATGATGAGGTCTCTTGAGGCCTTTGAGGTTTCAAAGCTTTATTGATCCACTACCAATAAAAAAAGTCACATGGAGCATTCAAACCCTTCCTAGCCTTGGTGCTTGTGAGTCTGAGCTTAAACATGTGCACACTTGTAAATGCACTCAAACCGATACAAGCATCTTTTTCTAAATGGTGATTTTCATGTGATAACATGCCAGACAGTTTTGAGCAAGGGTTTGAGTTCGAGACTCCTTTAAAATTCCTGCTTCCAAGAAGCCAGGATTTCTGCTAGTGTAATCTTAACATTTTTTTCCATTTACAGTGTCTTCTTACTAGAACTAAGGACTATCTACAATAGAGATGCAGCATATAGAAGAAGGGTCTCTAAGAAATAAAAATAAAATCCAGCAAAGACCAGAGACAATAATTGAGCCATGTCTTACCCTCCATTGATCATTGCAGGTGTTCAGTTAATAAAGAGTGGAAATCACCTTATTGGCACATATTGGTTGTGCAGTATTTTATGCCCCATGGCCTGTTTCATGTTTTGTGGTTTTCAGAGATTCTAGATTCTACTTTGGAAGTGCTGATAAATAGTTTATTTGTGGTTGCTTGTAACAAATTTCCTAGATTCCAGATCTGAATTTGGCTCTTTCCATGCTCTCCTGTAACTAACCCCTTGGCTCAGTATTGAGAAGAGTTTATGTCTGAGTAATTCAAATGGCCAAACTGGGAGTCAATACAAAAATCTTCTTCACAACTAATCCAAACTAATTGTAACTAACAGTGGTTAAAATTTGATTTAAACCCTAAATATTTCCTCACTGTGAATGCAGCTCCTGTCTTTTTCTTAATGCAAAGAAATGCACCAAATAACATCCATATGCATAAACACTCACACAGTGTTCTGCAACAATTATCTTTAAGAGATCTCGTTAAGTGCTATTCAGCTAAACAACATCACAAAAAACATTACCACTAACTATTTATGCTAATTTGAAAAGCCTCCCACTTTTCCGTACTTTCAGGTTAATGAATGTGAATTTAAAGCAACTATAAAGATGTAAATGAAGCGCACCATGTGTGAGACCCAGGAGAAGAATCTCAATTGTGTGACTAATTACAGATTCAAAAACACAATAATGCCTGATGTTGAAAAGCAAAGTATTAATCTTACATTCTTTGATGTGGTTCTACAAATTAGGCAGCACTCTATGGAAAGTTTTGTGTGCCATCAAACATTACATCTCTTTTTTTGCTTGTAGAAATTCTGATGTACTGTGTTGTTAGATAATAAATAATGGCCTGAGGGAAAACCACAGATTATGAAACAAAACAAGGGGAGATCACACCCGTGGCTTCTGCTCATTGATATTCAGAGAACTCAGACGTCTTAAAACACTAAAGACATTTTCTCATTAAAAGTTTTTTCAGTTATTTATAGCTCTTCTTTTGTAAGAGCGGACTTGTGTGTGGTCCTTTCTAAATTAATTTTCCTCACCGGTACCTTCTGGAGAGGAACCCAGTCGTCTTAATATTTACCTTCTACAGCAAAAGCTTCTTAGTTTTGCTTCCCGGGATTATTCCAGAGATATCAACAGGGTGATGCTGCGGGCTGCAGGCATGTGTTGCAAGAATGAGCAAACTATCGATCACATGTGACAGATTTTACTGGAGAAGAGCTACACAGAGGGTGTGGGATGGATTTATGGCTTCATTAGTTTGTGTTAAGACAGCCTACAGATGGCATCCGCCACAAAAACAATGCAGCTGATCCTTTAAGGCCTATTTGATGTGGGGTGGAGCCTCTGAGGATTGCATCTGTTTTTCCAGAACGTCCCTCAGGAAACACAGAAGTAAATAAAGGTCAACATAGTGTTTTGATTCAACAACTTGTTGCACAGCAATAAACTAGGAACTGCTTGTTCTAATTTTGAAGTCCTGAGCCTGTGTAATTGCGCCGCATTTATCGATAACTCATAGTTTTGCACATATTAAAGGTAAATGAAGGAATTAAGTTGAGCTGAACGTGTCACCTTACTATCTCATTTATAAAACAAAAGTGATATGCAAGTGCAAATGCACCTGTCAAGTCCACCAAGTGTAATACTCACTATTTTTCTACTGAATTGCAGACTAAATATAATCAAGGCACAAAAAAGTGTCAGTGAAGATAAAAATATTTTTTCACACCATCCTCCAGGAGTAAACCAATCAAGAGTTCAAGAAACAAAATCAGTCTGAACAGTTTGTCAGGATTAGACCAAAAGCTTAAATGCCCATTTTTAGGAAGTTTCTTGTGTAAATCAACTCTGTTAATCACCTCTGACATTTGTCTGTTGTTTGGTTGAAAACAGCAAGGAACTTCAACCAAACATGATGATTTTGATGTTTTCTCTTTGAACCTTGTTGTTGTCAACGAGGTACTAAAAAAGCAGCTACATTTGATGTTAAGGTCCACTCACTGGTTCCACCAAGTGTTTTTGACCACAGTTTGAGTATTTGTGTGAAAAGACGTGGATGTTCCTGGATCCTCAAGGCAGTCGGTGGACGACCTTTTGACCTCATTGTGGTTGTTTACCTGACCTCAGGTCTCTCTGTCCTCACACAGAGCGCAGCAGGACAGTCTTGTCTTATTTTCCAGCACACAGTTGAACACCAAGAAAAACAAACTCAGTCAGTGTAAAGTAAGCTAAGCTAGAAGTATCGATCACTGTGCTAATTAATTCAGTTATAGTCATGCCTTTACTTCTTCTTGAAAGGCCCCTGGAGACTAATTCTGTCTATTTGATTAAAGAGATTTTTATCTCTCTTAGCATAATGATCTGTGGAAGGAAAGCATTACCAACTCATAGTGAACTACATCCTCTAAGAACATACCCACACAATTGTAAAAGTGGGAAGTAGGATCCTCTGGAGTTACATTTATATCACAGTTACACACAGTTTTTGATGAGATAATTGTGACAAAGGTCATGATGCTGTAAGCTCTTTGTTCTATAACAATTTCAAAAGTTAAATTTTTCTCAGCATTTTATTCTACCTACCAACCTGAAGTGATATCTGGCGGACAGAGAAGCCATTCACCAGACTTGGCTTGATTCATCATTCATTCATGATTTAAACAGAGCAGACTGGAAATTCATACTTTGATACTTATATTGGACATATGTATTGTTGATTCAGCTGTTGCCAATTCTTAATTTGTTTCTTTGATATTAATTGCAATGATCCTGGGATTCAAATCTGTACCTAAAGCATTATGCAGCCAAGCAACTATTAATTACCCTTGCATTTCTATCAGTATATAAATTACAACCTAAAGCTTTGGTAGGGATGTACTTCCACAAAGGGAGCTTTTCTAACTTTGTTCTTGTCAAAAATAAAATAAAAGTATTCCTACCCTTATTGATGTAATCTATTTTCACAAAAAGAAGCACCAATTGCAAATGTACAATTTATTCTATTCTAACCTTGGATATCAAACATTGAATTTGTACAAGGTTTTATCTTAACATAAAGTATAAAATATTTTTTTATGTGTACAATCAAAGCCAACTTGTCAATATTATTCTTCCTGTTGCTATCTTCATGGAGGATATAATAACCTCAACTGTGAGTAATAAAGTGACATTTAGTCTTTTAGCTGGCTCATTTAAATTTATTGTACGCATATATTGCCCCAACTCAGCAGTAAAAAATCACTACAGTTTGCAAAGCCAGGAGACTGAAGCCAGTGATTTCCATGATCCATGACTTTAAGCTTAGAAATTACTCACAAGTGACACTGAGGGCAATGGAAAGTGTGTTGAGCTTTGATGAATGCAATGCAAAATGTAATCTTTAATAATAAGTTTGGATAGTTTAACTTGGACTGCAGTCAACTGGGAATTTAAAAAGGCATTTTCTATTGGAATCCATTGAAATTTTCATGTTTGATCCCACCAGAGGTACATCTCATATCTTATGATTAGGATTCAAGTATGTTCCTAAAAATACAGTTAAAATGCATAGAAGGGTGAGTCTATTTAATCACTGAATCATGCTGACATTTAAGTTATTTTTCTTTAAAAAATAAAAAGGAAAATAATGGATAATGTTCTTTCCACGTCACAATTATCACAATTAGTAATTTTATTATCAATAAAAGCACAAAATTAAAAAAATATATATATATATATCTGAGAAAGGCATGTATTCATCAGAAGAACAATGCTTTATTTATCTTGATTTCACAGTTATTCAATAAAGTGAAGCTATCATTGAATAAAAACTCTTCTTGTACTAATAACAGGTTTAAATTAGGTATTTTGGATCAATTGAAGATTTAGATTGTCTGTTAGAGGACTTTGGAAAAAACAATTAACTTTGGCTTCAGTTAAGTCAAAAATAATTTAAATCAATTTCTTAGCACAGGACAAGAATGTTTTTAAAGGTTTTCTTATTAGCAAAATAAAAAAAAATGTGCAGCAGTGCAAAAAGTATAATGTTTAAGGATTTTGCAACTCCTGAAGTAAATAACTTAGTGCTGTCATAGTTTTTCTGTGTATTTAGGTATCTTTGATCTCTTGGTGTGTTAACTTTTCAGCCCATAACTCTAGGGTTAAAGCTGTTCCACATTCTGGATCACGGTTTTATGATCTTGAGCTGTTTTCCATATGGAAGCAGATAAAAGACTTTTCTAAATGTGTTTGATGCCCAGAAATATATACCTTTCCTTCTTGTTCTTTTTCTCTGTTGTAGTATATTCAGTGTACATTCATAATAGACCTATCTATTCAGGCAACATTTTATACCAGGTATTAAACTCATAGTCATAGAATTATGTATAAAAAATATTTTTATGATATTTTGAAAAGGGTACTAGACACTCAAGTACTTAAAGCAAAACTTTCTGATTTGGTTCTTCTTTGCTCAATGTGGTGAGGCTGAAGATGTAAAAGATGGGAATTTGTCCAGAGGCTGACAGAGAGAAGTTTTTTTCAAATTAAATGTAATACAGAAGGATGTTGTTGTGGAAATTTCCCTTTAACAAAGAGTGAGGGGAAATGCTTTCAAGGCCCAAAGAACCAAGAATATATATTCTTAATTGGTATTTATTGGAAGGCTCTAAAGCGTTGAAAGTCTCTTCTCACTGATCACAGTCAGAAGAAAGAGCCTCGAGCAGAACACAGCTCACACTTTTATAGGGAGAGTTTCATAGTTTGATAATCTACTTGGTTACAGAACAGACAGCAGACAGCAAAAAAAAACAATTCAATGACTTAATTGTTTCCAGTGGTCATTGGGATGGGGTACAACCTGGACAGGTCACTAGTCCATCACAGGGCAATACAGAGACAAACATGCACATGCACAACTGATTTCAATTGTCCTTGAGATCAGTTGACCTTTGTGTCTAAAACACCCTAATAAGACTTTCTAATTGTGCAAAGCTTAAGTTCTCAGATAATTTCATCACATAAATTGGAGGCTTCTCGTCAAAGAAAAAGAAACCACAATCCCTGTTAAATTATAGCTTTTAACCAACATGTACTTTGCACATTTGTTGTGTTTTAGAAATATTCTTAATTTTTATCAACTTGTTCAAGTTTTTTTTTTCAATATATGATGAAGTCATCATTTTCTACACCTAAGGTTAAATCTAAAGTGTAACCCATTCCCAGACAACTTTTGAAAAAAATCCACCAAAAGGGGATACAGCCAGGAGACACTGAGAGGCGTGGAAGAGTGGAATGGGTTAACTAGGGTGTGTCAGGAAAAGTGCAAACGTAGCACTTTGTCTCTTTACCTAGGAACCTTTCACATCTCTCAAGTGACTGTTTTAAGTAAATAGGGTCAAATCTACTGTCTTTTTTTCTGTTATTGGAGACTTCAGCGAAAACACATGAAAGCACCGATTACACTGCAGCAACTATTCTGCAGTGCAATTGATGAGAAGTGGAAAAAATGTTCTTGAGGAAAACTAAGAAGGAGAAAAGGAAGCGAAAAAGCCAAAAACAACACCTTTCCTGTAGTCAGCTAAAGCAGTCACAATGCATTACAATAACTCTTGCAGTTATGCTGACTAGGTGCAAACCAGGTTGACAGATCTCATCATGTGGTGTCTCTCACTGTCCAAAAGCTGTAGCTTTCAATTTTGGTTCATTGTTTTTGCTTTTTTGAAACAAAACAATGGAGAAATACAAAACAGGAAATCAGCTGGTCCAAGTGGTGAAGCAGCAGGACTCAAACCAGGACGATGCCACAAAAGATTTTCTATTATAATCAAAGGCTACAATAAACCTTTTAAATGTAATGTGAGAGAAACTCATATCTGCAAGAAGTAAGAAGCAAGGTGAAAGGGTCAAGTACTCACTTTCACAGGAGAGAGGGGCGACATGGACGACCTAAAATGTAATCATGATGTTCTGTGGGATTTATTGCTATAATATTAACAGTCACATCTTTTCTGGCTATAAATCCATCACTACACACCTGAGTTAGAGAATCACAAACACAAATAATGCTTAAAAAATAAAACGCATCCATTATGAAATATGTAACTGCAGTGTGGACGTACCATTAGGTAGTAATGGACCCAACCAATGCATTGAAACATATTTTCAGATATTTTGATAATCTTTCTCATGGAGCCAGCAGTGAAAAAAGAAGAATTATTTAGACTTTATTATCCCTCAATTCATCAGTGATTTGAAGCTTCTCACCTCATACACTCTGAGTGAGGGGTGATATGCAGCACTCAAGTGTTGGTCACAAAGCAACCATTCATTGGTGATTTTCCTCCAGAATGGACTGAATCATAATTTCCCAACTAACAACCAAACAAGAGAGTAGAAATAAATCTTTTACTACACTTTGTTTTAGTAGACTTGACTACTTTGAGCAACACTTTAGCAGCAATTACAATTTGTTACAAACATCATACTGTTTTACACTGTCAGCTTAATATTTCAGGCTGTCTTTGATTTTGTGATAGTGTGTTCAAGTGCTTGGTGTTGATTTCCATATTAGAGAAGAAAATGTAGGAATATAATGACTAAAGACTCCATCCGTCCATTATCTGAACACGCTTGTGAGGTTACGACTGGGACTGTCTCCAGCGGTCATTGGGATGGGGTACAACCTGGACAGGTCGCCAGTCCGTCACAGGGCAACACAGAGACAAACATGCACATGCACAACTGATTTCAATTGTCCTTGAGATCAATTGACCTAACAGTCATATTTTTGGACTGTCGGAGGAAGACAAGATACTACTGAATAAATATTTCAAGTGATTCTTTCTGGGAGAAAATCTGCCATACGGGAAAATGCACATCTCTGCAGACGGGCTTCTTGAACATGACAGTGGGTTTGCTCCAATTAAGTAGATACAAAGTCAACAGACCCAAATCTAATTGCACAAAGTCTGGATATAATGCTTTTGCTTCAGGACTTACTTAAAGGGAGCTCAATTTAAAATCTAAAATGGATTAAGGATGTTTCCAGGCTTTAAAATCACATCAGTTGAAAGGTTGATGCATTTTAGACTATGCCCTTCACTCTGAATGGATAACATTGTATTAGCATAAGGAGCTCAGCTCAAAGTCAATTGTACGGAGAAGTGGAGCTTATATATCATCGCCTTCCTGAAATAATGGCCAAAGTCATCTTTTTCTAAGTTTATTTTATTTTGTTTTACCTAAGTCATCATTTTGGAAAAAAAGAGGTGGCGAGTATTTTTTTTTCTTTTTTGCCAAAACTACTTTTGGAAAAAATGACTTTTTAAGGAGGTTTACCCAACTTCTAGTGGGTGCCATCTACTGTCTGTTGGACAGTTTTGTGGTTAATAGTTTTCCCTTTGATTGTCTAAGCTAGGACTCCTCAAATCCAAGCATCAAATATCACGTCTTGTAATTTTTAGTTGTGTCTCTGCTTCACCACACCTGAGCTAAATAATAACATTTTTAGCAGGACTCTGGAGAACCTCATTACATGCTGACGTGGTAATTCAGACATTTGATTTGAGTGTGTTTGACCAGTGACACATCTACTAGTTGGAGGACACCAACCCATGATGTAACATTTTTGTTTTAAATAAAATCTGTCGTTTGGTTGTCCAGACAAATTGTAGAGTTTTCATCTCTTTTCAATTGAAATAAATGAACTCCTAGATTATACAATTATAGAGACACACATGAGTTATCAAAATTTATTACTGCTTCTCATCTATTTTAGTTTAATGCTTATTATGGCAACAATGATATTGGAGCTGACAAACCAGGTCACTTCAACCTATTCCAGCATTTGCATTATTTATCTTCATTAGTGAAAGAGGAAGTGTTTCATCCCCTGACTACAAGGTGGTTTCTGTTGTCCAAGCAAAACAGATTTATTTTCAGGGGACTTTGTTACTGCCTGTGTTTCAACCTTTTGCATGATACAAGATAATGTCAGTGCAGCAAAAAAGGAAATTAGTGTTAATAAACCATCGGCTCACAGTGTTAATACCACATTGATCTTTTTATTAGCCCGTTAGAAACACGAGTAAACGACAAAGAAGCCCACATGCTTTTCAGTGGCCAGCAGCAAAATACATTCACAAAGTTGAATATATTTAGAAGAAGAATATTACATCCGAGTCATTTTGTTTAGTAAAAAACCACACAAAGTTCAGCAGGGTGTCTTTTGCTTTTTACTGCACTTTGTGAAAGAACTTGATTAATTTCTATTTTCTTGTTATTTGGTATTATTGTACTTTAATGACTTTGTACATTTGAATAATTAACAATTATGGTAATCATCATTCCGATTTGATTTCTGCTGAGTGGTTCCAGTTAGTCAGAGTGCAAATGCAGAAAAGTTACATTCAGCAGTCAAATTGCTAATGTCTCTAATGTGTTTCTGCAACTGACTGTCTGGTTCAGCCCGATGTCTTTGAGGACACGTTCCACTTGCAAAACAATGTTCACTTCACCAGTGCCAGTCATTATTTACAATGAGAATAAAGACACCTTAATATTTAATTATAAAACTAACTGCGACTGCAGGTGCTCTCGTAGTGAAAAACTATGCTTTTATTTTTAATTGAATCACTTCACACAATAGCCATTGTGCCACATAATGACTAAAAGGAGGGCTGTGTGTTGGACTGACACAGAACAGAGACATAGATATCAGGAAACACCTGTGTGGGTAGACAGCCGTTTCTGTTTTCATTGCAACAAGGAATTACTTAAGGCTTTTGAAGAAAGAAATTACACAAGATTTCTCAAGTCTACAGCATTGCTCACTCAGTGCATAAGAAATAAAACAAAGAAATAAACTGAAGTGGGATGGGGCCCTCATCTAACAATCATTTTCAAAGATTTTTTTGGAATTTAGAGAACTTTGATCCGTGATATGCACAGGTATCACATGCGCAAAAACATCTGAGACATTTGGTCACATAGGTTTAGACAAACGTGGCTCTGTTTGCTCTTAAAAATGGACTTCAGGAGCACTTTCCTCTTGGTGCATCTTAGTTTTCTGGTCATTTGTTTATTCTACATAGTTTCTGAAAAACAGGTCATTATGTGCATTATCTGTAAAATGTTTATGATTTTTATACCTCCAGCAAAATTGGAAAAGCAAAGCAAAGACTGGAAATGTCCTATCAGTTCTTCTTATAAACAAGAACAAGATCATTTTGTAGGAAGCAAATTTACATGACAAATACAAATGGAAAGATAAAGTTATGACATTTTGTTTTGCAGATGTAGAATTAATGATATACATACAATACATATTTACTACATTTTAGAATGTGACTAATCTGCATGTTAAAGATATTAAACCAAAGCGAATCAGTCTTTAAGACGCGCCACTCAACCACACTCTTATCAGACATTCTCTCCTTATCAAAGAAATCTCAAGACACCAAGGTCATAAGCCAATCAGTAAATCACTTCCATGCATTAGTGTCTGAGAGCAGGCCAACTAGCATTTCTGGATTTTGTCATTATGTAATTGCACTCTTCCCAATGATTCTGGTGCAGAATGAATGTGTGTGAATGCCCCTTGGGACTGGCCTGCTCACAACACAAACAAATAATTTCATCGGGTCACAGACTCAAACGTGGTAATTCTTACAGTCAAAGATGATTGCCGCTGTTCTCCTAAACAAAGATAATCGCTGTTTACGGACCCTTTTTTGTGAAATGTTACTGTACAGTGGCACATTGAAAAATTCATGCTACACAAGCTGAAATGTGTGGAAGTGAGGGGGAGTTTCTGCAAAATTTAAAATCTTGTTACATCTTTAACTGTGGAGTTGCATCGTAACCAGTAACATTACTTCTGGTTTAATATCACTTTTTTGCTTTGTCTACATATTTAAGGATATATATATTACCTCACTTACGAAGGGAACGTTAATACTCTGTGGACATCCATAATTGGTCAGATAAACATTGACTTAAATAATCTGAAACATTTATTTTCAGTTTCAAGTATGAAGTACAGTATGCCGAAGTGAAGATATCTTCTTCCGTGAAGACAACATAGCACTCTCTGAGATCTAGTAATGTTATTAAGCTGTTTCTGAGTCACAGCAGCAGCAGTTCTGCAGCAGTGTTGCACATGTGGGGTAAACATGATATGTACAAGTGGTGACACACATACAATGGAATATTTTTACATGTCCAAAACATTTGTGGCAGCCTGCCTTGCTTAAAGATCAAATTGTGTATGTACAATGTAAACTAAGTAAACGTTTAAGCATAATTTTCCCACAGAATTAAGTTTTCCTACGTATTGAAACATAAGGCAGCTGGGTCATAGTGAGACAGAATAATTTATAAACATATATTAAGTACATTTCCGGTAAATCTCTAAGTAAGGCCAAACATTATCTCTGAGCTTTGTGGGTCCATAAAGAGGATTTCTTGATATTCTCATCCCGTAATACCCTCGGGTGGACCTTGGATCAAATGTTCATACATAATTCATGAGCAGAGCTGTTTGCAGTACAACAGGAAATGGTCTCAGTAAATATTGCAGTGCATCTTACTACATCTTACTTACTGGTCAAATTAATTACAATCCTCACACTTTCCCTTCCAGAGTAGGATGCTTTGCTCTTGAGCATCCACTGTACCATGCTGGTCCAATGTGCTTTAAAGGCATATTCCTTATATTAATTAATTTTATCAAGTCGCTTTGGAAGGACTGAAGCTATTAAATGTTGTAGCTTCAAGTGTAATGTGATTAGGTTGTATCCTGAAACATTATTAATATTCATTCTTTTAAATGTGAAACATCATAGCACTGAGCTGCCTGTTTGGGTTCATGTTAACTGCTGCAGGTGGACATTTGCTCGGGATAAATGTTGCTAATGCACAGCCACACGCTCAATTAGTTTCAACATTAATTCAGGTGAAAACCACTTACACCAGAGTGAATCCATTTATATGTAGTGGAACTGAGTAATTGTTGAGGAAGACATTATTTTTTTCTTTCTGTTTAAAACCACATCTACATAATGCAGTGAAATCCATAGTAATCATGACTATCAATTTATTATGGTGTAAAATGTTTTGATTTCGCTTAACCCCTGATTTTATTTTATTTTTTTCTCATCTAACAGGTTTTAGTAAGCAGTGTTTACAACTAGCACAAGATAAGCCCAGCTTGGCTCTGTTTCTCTCAGCAAATGAACAGTTACTGGGAAACAGGAAAAAAAGAAAATCCTCATCTTTCACATCGCTTTCAGAGATAACAATTTCCGATAGGGTCATTATCACTGAGCTTGTGTGTCTTCTCACAGTTGAAAGGCAAAGGCAAAACCAGGCAGGGATGATGGTGCACATTAGCCTAATCTGATTGGTTCATGTGCAGAGGAGGCAGAGAGGTGGGCTAAACCCTAGAGACAGTCAGAGAGGTCAAAGGTCCATGTGACATGTCTTATGTTGATCTCATTTTTTCCAGACATGAAGAAATTATATACAGTGTGGAAATTATGCCACTCTAGAATTAATAATGTCAAATATCAGAACACAGCTGTTAAAATATAGGTACATTTTGCAATATCAACAGTTACCCTTAATTTTTTTTTTCATATTGACGTTTAGAGAGTTGGGACAGAGATCAAGCCACCTCATTATAAGGTACATCGATTCCATCTGGGCCCTCTTGACAAATTGCACTTTGTGTGTAAAAGCTGTGAATAAATAATCCTGTTTAGCAGGAGGAACACAGGGATTATACCGAGTAAATTCTGCTGACTCTGAGAGAAAACAGAGTACACTACGATACACCTGAAAAACCCAAACAAATGCGTAGATGTACTGTGCAAAACAACAATGTAACCACCACATTTCACAGTATCGTTTCTGCTTCTTTTCATGTTTTTTTTTTATTTGTCAGTTGAAATTCACTTTGAAAGTCCTAACAAGAGGTCAACTGTCAAGAATAACACAAAACACTTAGAAACAATGAAAGCACAGGTAATATGAATATACGAACCAATTTCCTCATTTTCAATTCAAACTGCAAAACAATATGAGAAACCTTGGATGAGACAAGCTTTTGTATAATAATGTTATCTATATTATTAAAACTAATTAGGTCAGGATTTTACGTGAGGTTTTGTTGAAAAGGTAATTGTCTAAGCAGTAAATATCTTACCTGCAGTAGAGAAATTAGATGTTTTGTGAAATTCAGATTTGCTGACTAATACTGAAGTTAACAGCTAGTTCAGGCCTCTACAACCTGTGGCTTTTTATGTCCTCCATGGCATAAAGCCCATTTATTTTGTCAATAAATGGGCTTTTTCCCACTGACTTCGATTCCTCCAATAAAATTTCAACCAGGCCAATCAATGAACAGAAGGAGAAGTTTAACCAATGGCTGTGGAAGAAGTGAACAAAGCCAACTGTGTCTCTCTTCTAAGTGGAGGATAGTTGCTAAGAGAGAATGCAATTTCTGGCAAGCTTTGTAGCATTAAACTGGCACATCATGGGTAAATGGGTAAAACTTTGCCACTGGGTTAAATTAAAAACCCCAACAGAGTTCAAGCAAGCAATTTGCCAACTACCAAGAACCCAGACCCTCTGTATGAAACAAAGAGTAGAACAAGAGGCTGGTTTCTTACCTGGCTTGTGTTTTCATTCAATATCTACATATAATTCCCACAGCAGAACCACATATAGCACTTTGGTATTTCTCCCTTTGGCGCCACAATAATTTAGTGTATGAATGCTTTACTTACTCCAATTTCAGTAACACAGGAAGGTCACTGCTGGGGCAACACCTCCAACCTTCTTTTTCAAGGTGAACAATTATTGCTCCTTGTGTTATCAATGTTAAAAGGTGTGGTATAAAAAAACCAAAACATTTGCTATGAGAAGGAATTTGTTTTAGGAGGTTTAAAATTTTACGTTCCTTTTATCCAGGCCCTGTTAGACCAAGCTATTAGCTTTACACACAAACCTATATACATTTATACTTCAGATGCAATCCACTGCAGCCAAGACCTTAATTAAAAATCCACATACATAAGACAATTTAAATATGACGAATATAATTTCAAGTGTTCTGATGGTCAGTTTTAAACATACTGTATACAGTGCACCTTCTTTGACGTATGTTATATAAAACCATAACATGTTATTAAGTGGCTGGTGAAAATGCTGTACAGTCCCCTAACAAGCAGTTTTGTGCCATGACCTCATAATGTCAGCCACCGCAAGTATACACTCCATTCCCCAAGTCCTTGACTCTTTATTATCAGTTTCTTGGGTTTTTGAAACAAATACTGCAGAAGAAGGTTTACATGTGCAATGTACTTAATGTTCAGGATGAGACCTGCCAACAAAGCTTCACATTTATTAGTCCTGGCTGGTAGTCAAGAAGCGCGATGTGCAGGAAGGTATAAATTTGCAACAAGTGGAACCAGACAGATAACTTCATTAGGACAAAATCTCACAGACACTAATAAATAACAGAATTCTCAACCATAGGCTCCAGTTTAGAATATATATTTTCTTTCAATATGATTCCTTCTGAAGCAAAATGGTCTGCATCACAGAAGAGAGAGCAAAGATATTTACAACCTATTTTCAGCACTTTTCTCATAGTCTTCTTCATTCCACAAAACTTACATTAGATAGTCTTGGAATTAACCCATTGCCTCAAATGAGTTATCAGTTAGAAGTAACCCTCATACAGACGTTGCATCTATCAAAAGTGTATATTAACCTTGGTCACAAGAAAGTTCTGATGGCCGCACAGCAGCCAGACTTAAGGGATGGCAGAGTCATGCAATTCACATGCTGGTTCGGTAGCCTTAAATGAAATGTGTTTTAAACAAAGCAGATGCCTGTACCTGTACAGGAGGCTCAGCTGCATCCCACTGCACAGTCCATGTGTAGAAGGTTATGCACTTATTTGCTTTCCTTTTTTTATGTATTTAGTTCTGAAAGCATTCTGACCAACAGGTCATAGGATGATGATTATTGCCAAATGCTGATTTAGCTACTTGTCGATTTACAAATGTTGTTGCCATGTTGATGCTGTTTGTTGAGAGCATCCAGTGCTGTCTGGCTCTCCTTCCGATCGTCTACGGAGCAGTTGGAGACGGCATTGGCCATGAGGCAGAACTTTCGCAGGAGGATCTCTCTCAGGAGCAGGTAGACCCACGGGTCCAGGATTTGGTTGAGGGAGGCCAAACGTATTGCAGTCAGAAAGAAGTCGCAGTCGAGATTTGAAACTTTGCTCTGGATGGAAATGGATGTTGTGTTTGTTGACTTACATTCTTGGGAGGATACTTGACTGTAGATCATCCTCAGCAGCAATAACTGAGGAGAAATATTTGAACATATTTTAGCATCTAGAAGCTATGGAGGGGGGAGAGGGATTGTTTGGGTAAACATTACCTTCAAAAAACATATTTTGGAAGGAAAACATGGATGCAACTTCATCGCTTTCCAATTGATACCTAACAAAAGAAGGTTTTCCAACTCTTCCAGTCTGTGAATTCAGTTTTTTCTGCTAAGTGCTTTGTCTTTTATTAATATCTCTGGTGTGGTTGACAATGCATGACCTCATAGCCCAGTGGCCAGACCCTCTCACAGGAATCTTAAGTGGATTACCTTGCTATACAAAACATGGCGGTAGCATTTGAAATGAATCCAAACAGATATGTTTTTTTCTAAATCATGGAATGGAGATGTTGTTTGACTTCATAATTGGAAGCCCTAATGACCCTAGGCTTTGTGGTCTGGGTTATGTGTTTTGTGGTGTGCCTGCCCCTTGTGTTTCTTCCCTGTGCAGGTCATTGTGATAGGCTGCCAGTTTCCTCTTTAAAGTCTCTCTTTCTCTCCACTCCTCCTGGCACGAGTGGTGTGGCATCGTGTGTTAGAAAAATTATGTTTGTTATCTTTCTTACAGTTGTAATTTTACTAGTTTTTCTATGTAGAGGTTTAGTGTTCAAATTAGTTGAAACTGTGGAGATAATTAAATCTTCCTTAATCAAGGATGTTTTTACAGATGGTGACTTAGATCTTCCTGGGATAGTCCTGAGCTGTAAAACATGTCTATGTGTTAATTTAGTTTCTGTGTCTCCCTTCTTTCTGTCTGAATCCACATCCTACTCTGTCTGAATTCACATCCTACTGGGAAGATAGGATGTGGGTTTCACCCCCCCCCCTCCCCCGCCCCCCATTCCTGTTCACACCTTATCTTCCCTGCTAATAAAAGAGACAAACAAACTGAAGGTTGGCAGAACACATGGTGAGCGGCTTGGAGAAGCAGTTCACTGTGTCTTCTTCTGCAGAAGGCCTTCATCTGCTCCTCAAGCACATTTGGGTTTATCTATACTTCCGCATTCCAACACTCGCACACGCATATCCATAACACACACAAGCATCCGCATTACTCCACCGATTGTAACATTCACGTTACATTATAGTTTTTGTAAATATTGTGTGTGTTTTATAAATATTCCTTTGAACCACTTTGGTCTCCCGTTTTTTTTCAATGACCCTGAGCCAGGCATAACAAAAACAACAAAAAAAGCACAAGATGTTCGATTGGACAGATGAGTGAAACAAAGAGCATACAGTGAGTTGAACAAGTAACTGTACCACTTTCACATTGTCATATTACAAGCACAAGATGGTGCAGAATTATAAAACGAACGGAAATATGACACAGTTTCCTTATTTTGTCACAAATAAAGATTTAAAATGTGTGCTGTGCATGATGTTAATTCAGGCCCCCCGTGTCAACACGTTATAAACCCAGTTTTCCCTTTTACAACCGGAAACCTGTGTGTCTCTACCGTGTTTACATGGTCTTCTTTGTAAAATAGCTAAGATCAGTTGAACTTCAGTTTTCAAGTCACATCTGATTCATTTTAAAACATTATTAAGCTTTGTTCTAATCTTAATAACAGGGCTTTAGACATGACCACTGTTTAACGTTGTGACCTTTTTGTTTAAAGTCTGTCCTTCAGAAACATGAATCTCTGCAGGAGTTTCTCTCTGCAGCTCCTCCAGAGTTACAATGGGCCTTTTGGTTGTTTCTTCTGATTAATAAATCACTTCTTACTCTACAATTTAGGTGGACGGCAATGTATTTGTAGCTTAGCAGTTGTCTGTAATTTTGACTTAAATTGCATTAAGTTACGATGCTGAATCAGCTATTCAAAGGAAACTCTGCTTTAATCTTCTCTGCAGCTTCCTCCCTGAGCTGTCCACCGTGTTTATTGATCTTTGCAATGCTGACTGTTCTCTAACGTTCCCCATTACAACTCCTCTGAGGCCTTCGCATATCAGCTGCATTTATATTCAGATTAAATTATGTCAGCTGGAGGCTTTATTTAGGCCTGTTATTTGGATTACATGTGGAGGTAAATGGATTTAGAGGCATCAGACAGAAAGAAGCCAAATATACACAAGTAACACATCTCAGATTTTTATTTGCCAGCAATTTCACTTATGGAGCACAGATTGTTCATCTTTAACAGAAGATCCTGATAAAA
Organism: Micropoecilia bifurca; assembly: GCA_903067075.1. Lineage (NCBI taxonomy): Eukaryota > Metazoa > Chordata > Actinopteri > Cyprinodontiformes > Poeciliidae > Micropoecilia > Micropoecilia bifurca. The sequence goes on from CAEGAF010076591.1 coordinate 18,842, forward strand.
ATGCATTTTTGTTGTTGTAGCCTAATTCATTGTGAACAAGTCCAAAGGATATTAATGCTTTTGGAAGGCTTTGTGGGTTATGTGTTGGAGTCACAAGTCTGCTTTTGCTCCTTTAGCTGACCTGCAGAGAAATCTGAGCATCTCCAGAGATGCAAAGCTCTTAATCTGTTCCTAAAAGGCACTTCATCACATAAAAAAGAGCCAAGCCAAAATCTTTGGTTAATTTAACTGCGCATCAAGGGACTTTACTAAATAACAGAGCTTTTTTCTTAAAGGTTATTAAAGGAAAGGCAGCAGAGCAGCAGCCTGAAATAAAACCTACCAGCAGAGGAGACCAGCAAATAATCAGGACGCACATGATCCCTAAGAGCTGAATGACCGTCTCCGTGGTCAGACGCTCCCACTGCTTTGAAGACTGGGATGCGCCAGTCTTCGTCTTACACCGGATGATCAAACCTCGGATGGTCATCACGTTGCAGGATAGTGTCACGAGCAGCGAGAAAATCCCAAGAACGGCGAAAGTGATGGCGAAAAACACATTGCCCGGAGCCTCACTCTTCCCCGTGCTGATGAAGCACCAGGTGCCGGGCCACTGGTTCGTGTACTCCCCGATCCCCGCAATGGGCAGAAGAGCAAAGAGAAACCCGAGACACCATATGGCAGCCAGGGTCAGCTTCGTCATGCTCGTCTTCATGTGATTGGAGTACCAATGGGGGTTTGTTATCGCCATGGCCCTTTCCAAAGCCATGGCGCTGGCCAGAAAGAGAGAACACAGCCCGAAAGTTGTCATACAAACGCCGAAGTATTTGCACAGCTTCCCGGTGTTGTCAATCGCGCACCAGTTCAGATCAGCCAGGTAGACCGATATGACAACCGGACTCGTCAAAAGTTGCCCAAACAGATCTGTCAAAGCCAAAGATCCGATGAAAAGTAAGAAAGACTTTTTTCTTCTGTTTTCCTTTTTCCTGTATGATATGTAGACCAGAATGAGAGCCAAAGAGTTGCCAACTACGCCGGTGACCATCATGGATATTGGAAATCCAACAGATACATTCCCACCGGCGTTCGTCTTGTTTTCGCAAACGTGGATGGAAGCGTTGGCGCATCCCGTGTCTTTAGGAGTCATGCTTGCAGCCTCCCCGGTGTCCACCGCAGTTCTTGAGGGGAAACGAAAATCTTAGATGCTGCGCGTATCTCGCCTGAATCCGCCCAACATCTTCTTGAGCTCCGCGCTTCTCCAAGTGAGGACGGTGCGTAAAGGCGCATCGTGGCTTTACGCGCTGGAGGCGGGACTACTTATCGTCAGGGAGCTGACACTACCAGTGAAAACGAAGAAATAATTAATATAAGTTAAAGGAACTCTTTAAGCTCTGGCTTTGGCTTTCTCGTGTTATTTTACCTTGCAAGTATAAGTTCTGAGGATGAGAACAATTTGAAAATCTGAAAGTCTTATTCAACATGAATCAATCTCGGTGCAGTAAGAAAAAGGCACAATTTAGGGAACATTGGTTATGCTGTGCATAATAAATGATTGTAGCCTCACGTTCATCTCTATTCTAAGGAAGTAAGAGAATTTAGAGAAAAAAATTCCCCTGCTTATCAAATAAGGAGTATTTCAACATAATGTCTCCAAATTGTTCATTTGTTTCACATATTTCAAATAGTGAGCATAATATATTTATTATGGAATTTCAAGATCTAACTTCTGTCGTTTGATTATAATTGCTCACAGCTAATTAAAGTCAAATAAAAACAATAGTTTCTTAGAAAATTGGATTAGATTAGAAAGTAACAGAATTGTCATTCTTCTAAAATCATATTTGAACTGCATCAACTCACTACGTTCCTTTTGCATGAGCCAAAGCGTCATTGATCCACCTGTGGGTTTGTT